>BLBF01015117.1:0-17149 GCA_015471245.1 Laticauda colubrina
GTGCCTGGTGAGGGTGTGTTTGAGCTGGAGGTATCAGAGGGAGTCTGTTTGTGCCCAGGTGTTTGCCTGGCTTGTGGTGTGGAGATCTTTCTATTTGAGAGTGTAGGCTTCCAAATGATTGACAGTCTGGTGGAATCATCTCTTCTATTCATGCTTTCAGGTCTTTTTTCAATCTCTATGGCTTCTCTGATGATTCTGTGGCTGGGGTTTTCTATAGTGGCTAGGGTTTTAGTGCCATTGAAGTTGATGTTGTGACCTGTGGTTTTAATGTGTTGGACTAGTGAGGAGGTGTGTTCCAGCTTTTTTACTGCATTTTTGTGTTCATCCAGGCAGGTACTTATTCTTCTCTTGGTCTGTCCAATGTATGTGGCCGGGCATTATGCACAGGGAACTTCGTATATGCCTTGGTTTTCAAGGTCAATTTTGTCTTTGGGGTTTTTAAGGATGGCTGCTATTTTTTTGTCTGTTTTGAAGGCAGTCTTGATGTGATGCCTGTGTAGTATCTTACTGATTTTGTCTGTAGTACCTCTTATGTAGGGCAGGACAGCTGTTCCATAGGTCTGTTGATCTTCTAGGTCTCTGTTATGTCTTGGTGTGTTTTTGTGGATCAAGCTGGTGATTTTTGTGGATCAAGCTGGTGATTTTGTTTTTGTGGAAGCTGTTGGCTGTCAATACGTTAGTCAGGTTCATAGTTCAGTCTTTATATGTGTCTTGTCTGCCAGGCGTTTGGTTCTGTTAATTAGTGTTTTGGCCACGGAATTTATCTGTGCTGGGTGGTGGTGGGATTGGGCGTTGAGGTAGCGGTTGGTTTGTGTTTTCTTCTGGTATATGGTGTGTCCCAGTGTGCCACCTGTTCTTTTGTAGATTAGTACATCTAGGAATGGTAGTTGTTTGTTTATTTCTATTTCCATGGTGAACTTGATTTTGGGGTGTGTGCTGTTTAGGTGTGTTAGGAAATTGTTTAGGTTTTCTTTTCCATGGGGCCAAATCACAAATGTGTCATCGATGTATCTTAGCCATAGTTTGGGTTTGTGGGTGGCATTACCCAAGCTCTGGATTCAAATTCTTCCATGAACAGGTTTGCAATGACGGGTGACAGTGGTGATCCCATAGGGGCTCCTTCAATTTGCTTGTATCTTTGTGCTTTGTATATGAAATATGTGTTGGTTAGGCAGTGTTCTGTTCGTTCCATGAGGTGTTTAGCTGGTTGGTATTTATTTTTGATGATTTCAAGAGTTTCTTTTATTGGGACTTGAGTGAATAGTGAAACCATGTCAAAACTTACAAGCAGATCTTCTTGTTCCACGTGTAGATCTTTGATCATTTCTAAGAAGTGGTATGAGTTTTGTACATATGAAGCTGCGGTTTCAGCATGGGGCTGTAGTTGTTTTGCTAAGTATTTAGCTAGGTTTTGTTATGGTACTCCTTTGGAGCTGACTATGGGTCTGAGAGGTATGCCTTCTTTGTGTATTTTTGGGAGGCTGTATAATTTGGGGCATCTAGAAGAATTTTCTCTTGGGATGATCGTCTGTTGGATTTCTTTGCTTATGTGGCTGGTTATAATTTTCTTCTTGGTTAATTTTTCCAGATATATGGTTGGGTCTGTGTTTATAGGTTTGTATGTGGAGTCTTGGAGTAAGTCTGTCAATTTCTTTTCTATCCATTACTACTGTGGCATTCCCTTTGTCTGCTGGGAGTATTATTATGCTGTTATCATTTTTCAAGGTTTGTAGCGCTCTGAATTCATCTTTTTGCAAGTTATTTTTCAGTGGTTTGCTTGTGCATAAGATATTTGTAACCTGGTGTCTTATTCTTTAAGCTTTATCTGTATTTAATTTGGTTAGGCTGGATTCTACTGCACATATGATGGATTCTGTGGGGATTTTTTTGGGTACTATGGCATAATTGAATCCTTTCGTTAGGACATCTGTTTCTGTTTTGGTGAGTTGTCTGTTGGAAATGTTATATACTGATTGTTTCAGGTGTTGTTGTGAGTTGTTGGGGGTTTTCTTGTCATGTTCTAATTTTTTTAGTTTCTTTAAGAGTTTTTCATTTTTGTAAGTGGTTTCAGTTTAAGCTCTCCAAGTTGTAAGTTGTTTTATCTTATCCCAAAGTAGAGGGTGGATTTTGCTGCTCAATTCCAGGTGTATTGCTAGCAAATCTTTGTTTAACTGATCCAACTGGAATCTTTTACTGTGAACTTCGTTCCTGAGTAAAGCCATTTCTGTTCAAAACAGAGAAAAAAATAGCAGCCATCCTTAAAAACCCCAAAGACAAAATTGGCCTTGAAAACCAAGGCATATACGAAGTTCCCTGTGCATCATGCCCGGCCACATACATTGGACAGACCAATAGAAGAACAAGTACCCGCCTGGATGAACACAAAAATGCAGTAAAAAAGCTGGAACACACCTCCTCACTAGTCCAACACATTAAAACCACAGGTCACAACATCAACTTCAATGGCACTAAAACCCAAGCCACTATAGAAAACCCCAGCCACAGAATCATCAGAGAAGCCATAGAGATTGAAGAAAGACCTGAAAGCATGAATAGAAGAGATGATTCCACCAGACTGTCAATCATTTGGAAGCCTACACTCTCAAATAGAAAGATCTCCACACCACAAGCCAGGCAAACACCTGGGCACAAACAGACTCCCTCTGATACCTCCAGCTCAAACACACCCCAACCAGGCACCCAGATGAAACCTAGCTTCCTAATAGATGATAGCCGTCCTTTTACTCGAAGCCAAGCTGCACTGAAAGCCTCCAATACAGGAACACAGTGTGGCCAGCCAATCAAAGCCACAAAACAGAAGAAACCAGAAACACCAATCAGACAACCATTTTGCTTTCTTGCATCCCTTTTTGGGGAGATTGTATTTCTGCTTCCTGTACAATATTCTTAATTCATTTTTCTTTATGCACTCTTTCTACCAGATCTAATTCCTTAAATCTATTCACCAGCTCCATTGTATATTCATAAGGGTTACAATTCAGGTCATGCCTGAATGGCCTTGTGATTTTATTTACTTTTCTCAAATTAAGCCTGACTTTTGCAATAAGAAGCTCATGATCTGCACTCCATATTTTATTTTTATATAACTGTATAGAAGTTCTCCATCTTTGATTGCAGAGTACATAATCAATCAGATTTCAGTATTGACCATCTGGTGATGTGTAGAATCATTTCTTGGTTGTTGAAAAAGTGTGTTTGCGGGGAGGGTGGAGCTTGCGTCGCAATGGTACAGCATGCAATCTTTAAGCTCTAAGATCACTGCTGATATCTCCATTTCAGGACAGTCCCAACGGATATAAACTGTCCCATAGAGACAGTGACAGAGGAGGGCACATCCTATCGATCCCAGGGACTTCACAAAGTCCCTGGTAGATCCAGGAGAAACCCTTTTTTCCTACGGTGGAGAGGCAGCCATTAAAGCTGTTGAACTGGGACAGCTCCGGAATGGAAAAAAGCTGGAAAGAAAGTGTGTCAGTTTGGTGAGATAATTTTTTACTTCTTTTTTTCTGGAGAAAACACCCTGGAAGACTAAACATTAAATTTAAAAGTGAAGATAAAAGTGCTCAAATGGCGAGATTAAGCACAAATTAAACCTGAAGGTTTTTTTTTTCTTTTTATTGGAACCTTAGATTTTGTTAAAACTTTTTAACTTTTAAACTGGGCTGGTCTTTCCTTTTTAATTTTAATTTTTTCCCTTCAAAATAACTTTTTGGAAAAGTTTTTTATTCTCTTGCTTTTTCTTTTTAATAATTTTAGATTTTTTTATATTTTTTTATTATTCCTGATTTTAATATTAGAGGGGAAGGGAAAGGAAAGGGAAATAAGTAGCGCTTCCACCTGGAGGCTTGGATTCATTGTTTTCCTTTCTTTCTTTCTTGTTGATACATTTGCTGTTACATTCAAGGACTCCGTGCTTTTCATTGAAAAGATAGTGAGAAGAGCATGTAGATTGTTTGCAGGTGCTCTTCTGTGGAACTACTAAAAGCTGGAGTCTGGATTTGAAATTGAAGAAAGAAGATTGAAGTGACCTTGAAAAGAGAACTGGAAATTTTGTTTTTTTTTATTTAGTAAAGAGCCTCGAACATATAGTGGCAATGCTTTGCTTGTTGACAGAATTGCATTTTCTCTTTCCTTTTTTTCCCTGTTCCCTCCCCCAGTTGGATTTTCATATTTTGACTTATGCAAGAATAAGACTACTTTTCCCCCCCCACTCCTCTCTTTGTTTTACCTCTTTGGCAAGGGGCATATGCAGATCTTTGTCTTTTTAAATCTTTTCTTAATTTTTTTTTATTTTTTTCATCCTTTTTCCATTTTATATTTTTTTTCTTTTTTTCCTTTTTTCCTACATAATTGGAACCAACTGGATTAAGGTATTCAAGTGCCTGAAGATTTTTCCCCTCCATCTTTTAGTTTTAATTATTTATTTTTTTACTAGAGTGGTAATTGGCTGCTCTTGCTTTTTCTTTTCAATTTTTCTAGTGTACTTTAAGATGAGAAAAATACCAGCCTCAGTTTCTTCAATCCCGACTTCTTCTTCCTCACCATTTGGAGGACAATGATCAATACAAGTGATGTTATAACAAGAGAAGGTGAAAGAAGTGACACTGCAGATGATTATGCAAGGAATTCATAATATACAAGTAAAAACAGACAATATTGAAAAGAGAACGGAGAATATTGAGCAAAGAACTGAAAAGACAGATGAGGAAATTGAAAATACTCAACAGATGATGATGAAATACGAGGACAGAATCAAGAAAATTGAAGAACAAGATGTACAAAGATATAAGAAGATTGGAGATATGGATACCCGATTGGGTGAAGTGGAAAGAGACACGGGCAGATCTCTGCAATCATTGGGATGGGAAATTGATAGATCAGAATTCTATCTTAGTTTTCAAAATATAGAAGAAGAAAAGCGTGAAAACCTTGCTGAAATGATGACATAAATCCTGGCAGAAGCATTAGAGGTAACTAAAGAGAAGATGTTGGATGGAATGGATGAGGTTTTTTGTGTTTATAGAAGATATGCAATGAGAAATAAACTGCCAAGAGAAGTTCATATCAGATTTACTAAGAAAATAATTAAATTACAAATACTGCAGGTGGCAAGAGAAAAACACTAAAGTACAAAGATAAAAAAATGGTGGTACTGAAACAAGTACCAAGAAGAGTGAAATAGATAAGGAGAGAATATTTATTTTTGACCAAAGAGTTACTTAAGAGAGGAATAAATTACAGATGGCTGATACCTGAAGATCTCATGTTTACCTAGCCAGAACAAAGACACAGAATTGATACAGTTGGAAAAGCTGAGTTATTTTATCTGGAATATTTTAGAGGAAGGGAAGAAGATACAAGAAAAGAAGAGTCATTAATTGAATTTCAAGAGTTATGTGCAGCAATAATTGAAAAAGAAGAAGGAGCCGTAGGTGGTGTACCCAGAGAACAATGAGAACCAAGATCTACTAGAGCAACAAATCCTTCTTACAAAGTCTAAAATGGATGAGAGAAAACTGATTACAATTAATATAAATGGGCTTAATTCAGCTATTAAAAGAAGAAAAGTATTTCATAAGTTAGAGAAATTAAAATTTGATATAATCTGCCTACAAGAAGTACATATTAGAAAACAACATGATTATATATTGAAACAACAAAAATCAGGGAAATTATTTGCAGTGTTGACACACTGTAAAAAGAGAGGAGTGATGTTATACATTAGAGATACAATCCCTGTGGAATAAATATATACAGATGATGATGGAAGGATTTTGATGGTGGAGATAATGGACAATAATCTAAAGACACTTTTAATAGTAATTTGTGCCCCAAATGATAATCAAGAAGATTTTTACAGGAAATTACATAAGAAAATAATTGAACTGGACTATGCTAATATCTGTCTGGTAGGAGATTTCAATGGAATAATAAATGACAAATTGGATTATAAAACACAAAAAACAGCAAAGAAAACTAGAAAGACATTGCCAAAATCCTTCTTTCGAATGGTAGATGAGATAAACTTAAAAGATGCATGGAGAGAGAAAAATGCGGAAAATAAACAATATACTTCTTGTTCAGGTAGACATGCATCATGGTCTAGAATAGATATGATATGTATATCAACAGAATTGCTTTCTAACATACAAGACATTGAAATAGAAGCAAGTACCTGAGCAGATCACAATCCAATAACACTTGTATGGAAAGGACAAAAAAGGAGATCTAGATGGACTTTAAATAATACAATATTAAAGGAAAAAGTCTTTAAACAGAAAATTGAGAGAGAATTGACTTTTTTCTTTAAAGAAAATACAAAAGAAGATACATCATTACAGAACCTCTGGGACAGTATGAAGGCTTATACAAGAGGCTTGATAATGGACTATACTAGGAAAAGAAATATAAAACAGAGAAAAACCTTGAAAATATTGGAAGATGACTGCAAGAGGCTGGAAAAAGAACTACAGAAATCACCACAAAAAAGGACATTAAAATTAAAATGGACATAACTAAGCATAAATGAGGCTAATGGAAGAAGAAAAAATTAAAAATGCTAAGCAGAACTATTTTGAAGATGCAAACAACCAGGCAGATGGCTAACAGATAAATTGAGAAAGGAAAGAGACTCTAGAAGAATAAATCAATTGATAAATAAAAAAGGACATGTATGCTGTGGAAATGCGGAGAAGAAAAAAATTATTCAAGATTAATATGGAAAACTGTACCATCAAGAGAATGTTCAGGAAGAAAGTATTCAACAATACTTAAAGGAAGCAAATTTGCCCCAGATACCCAAAGATATTGAAACAATGTTAGAAAGTAATATAACAATGATGGAATTAACAGAAGCTTTAAAAAAGCAAAACATTGAGAAAGCAACCAGGTCCAGACGGTTTGCCAGTGGAATTTGATAAGACATTCCAGGAAATATTAAATCTTCACTTATTAGAAATCATGAATGAAGTTATGACAAAGAAGAGAATACCCAAAACATAATCAGAAGGTGACCCATATTCCTATCAAGAAGCATATATCACTCTTGTACCAAAGGAGGACACAGGCCCACAGCAAGTTAAAAATTACAGACATATATCACTATTAAATTCAGATTATAAAGTTTTTGCTTCAATTCTGGCAGAAAGACTGAAAAGATACTTAAACAATTTTATTCATCCTGATCAAAATGGATTTTTGCCAAAGAGACAGATTAAAGATAATATGAGAATAATTTTAGATACACTGGAATACTATGAGGCACATCCTTAAAAACAAATGGCTCTGATGTTTATAGATGCACAAAAGCCTTTGATAATGTGAATTGTCGTTTTATACTGTTACAATTGGATCAAATGGGCTTCAGTAAAAAATTTACTCAAGCCATCGAAACGATATATCATAAACAAACTGTAAAGGTTATGATAAATGGAGAGTTAACAGACTGTATAGATATAAGAAAAGGGACCAGACAAGGCTGTCCATTGTTGCCTGTTGTTTGTGTTAACACTAGAAGTGCTGAATAGGAACATCAGAAAAGAAAAGGAAATAAAAGGAATGAAAATTAAAAAAGAAGAGTATAAATTACAAGCCTTTGCAGATAACCCTTAGAGGATCCATTGGAGTCAGCACCTAAACTGATAGAAGAAAAGATGGAAGAGTATAGGAAAGTAGCAGGTTTGAAAATAAATAAAGATAAAACAAAGATTTTAGCAAAGAACATATTAGTAAGATGAAAGAAAGAATTGGAGGAAGTTTTGGGGATCCAGGTCACAAACAAGGATAAGTATTTAGGGACACCAAGACGTAGCACACTTAAGGAGGACAATTATCTCAAAGTTAAACAACAGATTTCGACAAATTTGATAAAATGGGAAAATTTACAATTATCACTGATTGGGAGAATATCTACAATTAAGATGAAAGTATTGCCCAGAATCTTATACTTATTCCAGACAATTCCAATCAAATTAGGGAAAGAATTTTTTGAAGATTTAAACAAAATAGTGCTAAAATACATTTGGCAGGGGAAGAAAGTGAGAATAAAACTTACATTGCTACAAGATGCAAGAATAAGAGGAGGATTTGCTTTGTCCAATTGGGAATTATACTACCAAGTGACAAGTCTGATGTGGGTAAAGGATTGGATAACACTAAGGAATACTAGACTTTTGAATTCAGACATGACCTGCTGTTAGGGTGGCATGCCTTTCTGTGATATAAGAGAACTAAAACACAGGGGTATTTTAGAAGACATATTCGAGAAGCATTGTTTCTAAACTGGGAGAAGATAAGAAAGCAATATTATTTAAAAATTCCACTATGGTTATCTACTATTTAGTTTTTTCCTATCCAATAATATGTAAAAAGGAACAAACAGTTAGATATGGTGAGATATTGAAGGAAAAGGGTGAACTTCAATCTATGCAAGCATTGGAAAAACAAGGTGTAAAAATTAATTGGTTTTCATGTTTGCAAATACAATCCAGATTTGATAAAGATGTTAAGGGCCTGTCACATAGGCCGACGGATGCAAAAAGTATGTAAAAAGGACACAGCGGATGAGAAAATTTTTCATCCATTGTTATCCGCTCTCAAAAGTGCCCCAAATTTGCATAAAGAGAGTGGACAACAACGGAAAGGAACGGACGAGGGGAGGACGTAGCCAGGATGTAAAGCAGATGCTCCACAGAAGCCTAGAGGATGGAAGCGGATGGAAGCGGATGGCACATCCGCAGGGCTTCCGGGGGAGCACAGCGAAGCGGACAAGCAGCGGAAGGAACGGATGCAGAGCGGATGTCTAGCGGATACAGCAGATGCATCACGGAAGCCTAGTGGATGCATAGCAGATGCCTCGCGGATGCAAAGCGTTCACTGCGCATGTGGGGAGGATTCATTGTGTCAGCCCCGCAGATATAAAAGGATGCAGCTCGCAAGCAGGTCACCATTCAGAGGAAAGACCTGCTGCCAGACACATCTCCAGCCAACAACCATGGGGAAGAAGAGGAAGCCTGTGCCATCTGCTGCCAGCCCTGGCAAGTAGGACAGGGCCACCATCCCACCCCCTGGCCCTGACTCTGCTTCTGCTGGGGCTTCTGCTGCTCGGGCTGACTCTGCTGGTGCTGGGACTTCTGCTGGTGCTGCTCCTGGTGCTGGTGCTCCTGCTGGTGCTTACTCTGCTGGCGCTGCTCCTGGATCTGGTGCTTCTGCTGGCGCTTACTCTGCTGGCGCTTACTCTGCTGGCGCTGCTCCTGGTGCTGCTGGTGCTGCTGGTGCTGCTGGTCCTGCTGGTGCTGCTGGTCCTGCTGGTGCTGCTGGTGCTGCTTTTGCTGCTACTGTTGTTGTTGTTGCTGCTGCTGCTGCTGGTGTGGTGGAGCAGCCCCTAGAACCTCGAAGCCCCTCTGATGAGGGCCCAGATGGCCCTGCCAGAGGGAGGAAGAGGCATACGCGAGAACGGAAGAGGAGGCAATACTCCATTGAAGAGGAACATGAGGAGGAGGTGCTCAAATGGCTGAGGGAGAATGAGTACCTATGGCGGAAGGGACACAGGCTCTATCGAGACACCAAGAGGAAGCAGGCTGCTTGGAGAGAGAAGTCGGAGAGCCTGGGCTACACTTCGGAGGTGCTCCTCGGGTGGTGGAAGCACATGCACACCTGGTATGGGAAGCTGCACCTCAAGAAGTCTGGCCAGTCCGCGGTCAAGCTCACCAACCAGGAGACCTACGTGATGGCCAAGTGCAGCTTCTTGGAGGGTGAGATCTGCCACTGAGGAGCAGCCCCTCTGTCTACCCTCTCTCTCAGGCAGCCCACAGAGACCCAGTCCTCTTCTGGCCAAGAGTCAGCTCCTGTGTCCAGGCAGGTATCTGTGGAGCGTCCCACAATGGAGACCCCACCGACAGCTGCACTCCCCGTGGCGGAGCACGTGGAAGACCCCCTGATGCAGTGGGAGCAAGGAGAGGGCACTTCCACCAGAGACCAAGCCAAACCCACACCCAGCTCCACCTCCACAGAAAGCAGGCAGAGAGCCAGACCGGAGGGACAGAGCCACACTGTCCTGCTGGAGATCAAGGACACCATCAAAAGCAGCGTAGATCTCCTCTCTCAGCTGGTACACACCGACATACCATCCTCAAACCGCAAGCCCTTCCTCACCTATGTCAATCAGACCCTCATGGACATGTCCGAATCACAGTACCAGGTGATCAAGGAGAGGATCACCAGTCTTCTGCACAACCCTCCAGGCCCAGCTGAACCTGCTCCGACCCAGTCCAGGTCTGCTCCTCCACCCCAGGTGATGTCACAGCCCTTCCAAGGCTTTCCACAGGCCTTCACCTGCCAAGGCTATGGCTACCAGGAGTTCCAGCAGCACAGGCAGCCCTTCCCAGTCCAGCCACAGGTTCATCAAATGCCACCAATGCCACTGATGCCACCGATACCACAGATGCCACCCACGCCACAGATGCCACCCACACCACAGATGCCACCCATGCCACAGATGCCATCCATGCCACAGATGCCGCCCATGCCTCACCTCGCTCAGCTGCAGACCAGACAGCCCCACTATACTCCTCCTTCCTCCACCCCACAGCCAAGCCCGGCCTCAGAACATCTGTCATCGGTCTTGAGACTGACACCCCATGTCATAGAGGAAGGGGCTCTCGACATCACAGGACTGAGCCAGCTCTCTGAGAGCTTCCTCCACACACCATCCCCTGTTGTCCTCTTAGGGCCAGGCACCCCAATAGTGCCTCAGACCAGCACTCCAGCAGCAGCCACCTCCACAGCACCTGGACCCTTCACCCCTGAGACTATGAGCACGCCTCAGAGTGACTGAGAAGAGTGCCAGAGACTGGGTTGCTACCTGTTGACTATCTATGCTTGGGACATTTTTCTTGGGTCATTTTGCTTTTACAGTTTGTTATTAATAAAGTTTATCTTTGCTTCATACACTTGGTTCAGTTCTTTTTGTCAATAAAGTCTTGGTGGAAACTTTTAGAAATGGTTTCAGCCTTTGCATGCTTGTGGGATGGGTAAGGATAGCAGTGGGATGAGCAGGAATACCTGTGGGATGGGTAATAGCTGTGGGATGGGCAGGGATACCTGTGGGATGGGTAATAGCTGTGGGATGGGTTAGGATAGCAGTGGGATGGGCAGGGATACCTGTGGAATAGGTAATAGCTGTGGGATAGATAAACCTCCAGTGCAAGCATAGTGGGACTGTATGGTCCGCCCTCCCAGGTGCCACACCTATGGCCCTTTATTATCAATAACAATCATTGATCCACACATTTCAACATAAACACAACTCTTTATTAAATGCCCTGTTCATTGTAGGGCCACTCAACATACATGGCACAATCTCATCAGTGTGATGAGACAGGCTGAAGGAAGCATCCATTAAGCTTCTACCATCCTGCCTTGCCACTCCACCGCTCCAGCTGGGGAGTTGCACCAGTGTCTCAGGAGGTTGCGCTGCTTTTTCCCTTCACGTGAAGCTCTGTTGGGGCCTTGCACATCCAGAGTGTCTATCAGGTTTCGCCCTTGCCTCCATTCACCAGGCTCCATGTCCCCATTGCCTTGTTGGTGGTCCATGAGCCTATTCTGCAACAATGGGTAGCAGGTGCGCATGAGATTGTGCAGGATGCAGCAAGCTTCCACGATCCTCCTCACGGTCTGTGGGCGATGCTGCATGGTGGTGAGAAGTACCTGGAACCTATTGGCCAGGATGCCAAAGGTGTTCTCAATACCCGCCTTGCCCTGGACAGCCTGTAGTTGAAGATCCTCTCTTCACGGGTGAGGCATCTGGAAGTGTAGGGCTTCATGAGGTAGGTTGTGAGGGAGAAGGCGTCATCCCCCACGATGAAGTAGGGCACATTTTGTGTGTCGTTGGGCAGGGGGTCTGGATCTGGGAAGCCCATGATGAGGTTGTGTTCCAGCGCACCCTTGAGGTGACTGGCGTTGTATACCTGGGCATCTGAAGATGAGCCGTTGCCTGAAGCATCGATGTACATGGACTTGTAGTCAGCATCGACCATGGCGAAGAGGATGATGCTGAAGAAGCCCTTGTAGTTGTGATAAGTGGACCCTGAGTTGGCTGGAGCTTTGCAGGCCACGTGCTTGCCATCGATGGCTCCAACGATGTGGGGGAAATTCCACTTCTGATACAACTGTTTTGCAACTTTCTTCCAGCCTTCTTCAGTGGAGGGGCACTGGAGGAGCTCCTCCAGGTATTCTTCGATGATGGCCTGCACCACTTTTCTGACCACAATGCTGATGATGTTGTGTGGCACCCTCCAGGCGTACTGCATGCTCCTGTATGTGGTTCCAGAGGCCAGGTGCCGCAGAGTCAGTGCCACCTTCAGCCCAGGGTCCAGGCTGGGCCTGAAGTTGGTATTTGCCTTGGTCAACATGGGTCTCAGCCGCTCCACAAGTTTGTCAAACATGGCTGGCGGCATCCTCATGAAGTTCTGGAATGCACGAGTGTCTTCGTTCCTCAGCTCCACCATCAGTCCATACTCCACTCTTCTCGCGATCCATCTTCGGACCCACACACTTCTTGGACTCCTCCTTTTCTTCACGTAGAACAGGTGAAAGAGCCTGTAGAGGACTTCACACTGTTGTAGAATGATGGCGGCTACCAAAAGGAGTGTGTGATGATCCATGGTGGAGATGACTGGATGCTGTGGAAGGGCAAGAGCCAGATGAACGCTGAAGAGGTCTGCACCTCAGGGCTGCTGGACTGAAAGTGAGATCCAGGTGAGTTCCTCCCCCTTTTTATAGGAAATATTGGTTTTCCACTAGGTGTCCTTTTGCCTGCTCTTGGCATCCTCCAGACATCCTAAATATCCAAGATATGTCCCCTATATGAACTTTTTTTCCGTTTTAATGCTTTGTATGCGAGCTGCATCTGCTTTCATCCTTTCTACGTCCGTGCTACTAACGCTGTGTGTCCATTCCGCATCCGTTTCACTTCCTCCCTGTGTCCGTTTTCCGCTGGAGAGGATTTGAGTTGCGCGGATGCGCAGCGGATGCCTAGAGGATATAGCAGACGCGTAACGGATGACGACAGATGTATAACGGATGTTCCCTGTATGCGTAGCGGATGTAGAATGGATGCGTTGGATACATTTTCTGCTCAAAAAGTTTTGTGCAGCTCAAAACCTTTTGAGTGGATGAAATCACACTAGATGGATGCTGGACGGGTAGAGAGTATGAAAAACAGATGCAGTGAGTACAGAACGGATGCATCGCGTTAACCAACGGATGGCAAGTGTTTGTCTCTGTTTTACATCCTCTTTCCATCCATTGGTGCTGTGTGACAGGGGCTTTAAAACAGATGATATCTATGATAAGTTGACTGATTTAGATAAAATCTTGACAGGTACTGATGAACAAGTCATCAAAAAACTTCATGGACATTTGCTAGAGTTTAAATTAGAGGAAGAACAAGTCAAAGAAACAATGATTGCATGGGGGAAAAATTTGGGATTGACCTAGATAAATGGCAAAAATTATGGACTCAAAATTATAAAGTGACAATGTCAACTGCATATATAGAAAATTTGTATAAGATGTTTTACAGGTAGCACTTACTCCTGACGAGAATTGTGAGGATGTTCAAATATAAATCAAATAAATGTTGGAAATGTCATCAGATACCTGGTTCACATTACCACTTGTGGAAGTATAGATATAAAAGATATATTTTATCTTTTTGTATATAGATATACAAAAAGATATTGGACTATAATCTAGACATGGTTGGAAAAAATGACAAAACAACATATAGACTTTAAACCTGCGATATTTTTATGGGGAATTATACCAGAAATATATTGTAAAGAATTGAAATATTTGATTGTAAATGTTTTAACAGCGGCTAGAATTGTATTTGCTAAGAACTGGAAAAATGAAAAAATACCTATGCAGGAGGAAATTATTAAGAAAATCATGGACTGTGCAAAAATGAGTAAATTGACATTTGAAATTAGAGAACAAGAGGACAAACAATTTTATATGATATGGGATTTATTTTATCAATGGTTAGATAAAAAGACATGGTAAAGAAATAGATTAGTAAGCTTTACAATAAAAGTTAAGACTGATAAAGAATACAATATAAAATATATAACCATTGGATGATTGTATAAGATTAAATCATCATGAAAATTGGAATGTCTCATATAAAATGATGGAAAAATAGTCAAATGAATGTTTAATAATTGATATTATATGAGCACAAGCTAGACCGATAAGATGAGAATTTATATAACTTGTAAGTAATGGTAAAAAAAGTATAACACAAAAGATTGTAACCAACTGACACTGACTGTATGTATATAATTGAAAGAGGGCTTAATGTTTTTATGTTTTGTTCATATGTTTGTTGTAAAAAATTAAAACTTTGGGAAAAAAAAGAAAAGAAATGTAAAATGATACAGAACTGAAATGGTCAATATTGTTTTCAGAAGTACATGTGGGTGATAAGATCTCTATAACCTGCTTTTAACCTGGCATATGGCTGTGATTTAATGGAGTGGAAAGTTTAGCTCTTTGGTAAGCAATACCCTGTTGAAAATTGCTGTCTTAAGAAGGCAGCATGAATAGGATCAAAGGTGAGAGAGAAAGAAATGGAAAATACTAATCTTTCTTTTGGAAGCTAGTTGTGTTAATGAAGATCCACTGTGATGATGTTTGAATTCAAGGAAGTTGGGAATCAGTTCCTGGCAGGAGAGATGCAAAACTTCTTAGAATTTTGTACCTCAGGAAATGTCAGTCATTTTTTAAAAAACGAATACAACAGTCATGGGGATTCCTTGCATAAAATAATTTTTATTCCATTCCCTTTGTTAAAATTATTCTTAAATAAAATAACTGATGTAGGATTTGATGCAATTTTTCTTTAAAAATGATTGTGCTTCCCCAAACATCAAACACAATAAAAAATTCCAGACAAACAACATAGTAAAACATCCAAGACTTTTATGGTTGACAAACAACTGTAGCTATAATGTAAGCTTTTTTGGCATGAGTCTGGCTACAACTATGTTTCTAAATGTTTAACCCAGTAGTATATCTAACTATATCTAACTAACCCCTAACTAGGGGGGTTGGCTGTGTTCTGATTGGCTGGGGGTGTGTTCTGCTTAGGTGGGGGCTTGGTTGTGCTCAGGTTAGTCTTAGTTACAGGGGGATTTGAGCCCCCTACCAATCAGAACACAGCCAAACCCCCACCCAATCAAGTCACACCCCCACTAGCAGTTAAAAGGAAGAAGCAGCTGCAAACTCACATTACTCTGAGAAGCACAGAGCTGAAGAAACAAGCCTGAAGATGATGAATGAGACTTCATCGAAATGTTGCTACAACTTTAACAGAACTACAATGACGTGGGATAATACCCGAAGGAAGCTAAACAGCACACATGTAAGTACCCGCGAAAGCCTAAGAAAACAAATATCTGACCTCTACGGGGAGGAAATAAACAGCCAGATCAAAAGCTATGAGAAGCTGGAAGTTAAATGAGCAGGAATACTATGTGACCTAAAATTCCTATGCAGCTGCAGAGACAACAATGTAACACCAACCTGCTTCAAATTAACATTTCATAAGAACACAGCAGCTACCAAACGTATCCTGAAAAGGACAGAGATATCTCTACTCAGAAATGAAGTTCACAGTAAAAGATTCCAATTAGATCAGTTAAACAAAGATTTGCTAGCACTACACCTGGAATTGAGCAGCAAAATCCACCCTCTACTTTGGGATAAGATCAAACAACTTACAACTTGGAGAGCTGAAACTGAAAATACTTATAAAAATGATAAACTCTCAAAAAAACTGAAAAAATTAGAAAATGACAAGAAAATTCCCAATAACCCACAACAACACCTGAAACAACTAGTATACAACGTTTCCAACAGAGAACTCAACAAAACAGAAACAGATGTCCTATCCAAAGGATTCAATTATGCCATAGCACCCAAAAAAAATCCCAACAGAATCCATCATATGTGCAGTAGAATCCAGCCTAACCAAATTAAATACAGATGAAGCTGACAGAATAAGACACCAGGTTACTCACATCTTATGCACAACGAAACCACCCAAAAATAATTTGCAAAAAGATGAATTCAGAGCGTTACAAACCCTGAAAAATGATAATAATATCATAATACTCCCAGCAGACAAAGGAAATGCCACAGTAGTAATGGACAGAAAAGACTATGAAACAAAATTGACAGACCTACTCCAAGACTCCACATACAAAGCTATAAACACAGACCCAACCACATATCTGGAAAAATTAACCAAGAAGAAAATTATAACCAGCCACATAAGCAAAGAAATCCAACAGACGATCATCCCAAGAGAAAAATCTTCTAGATGCCCCAAATTATACGGCCTCCCAAAAATACACAAAGAAGGCATACCTCTCAGACCCATAGTCAGCTCCATAGGAGCACCATTACAAAACCTAGCTAAATACTTAGCAAAACAACTACAGCCCCATGCTGAAACCGCAGCTTCATATGTACAAAACTCATACCACTTCTTAGAAATGATCAAAGATCTACACGTAGAACAAGAAGATCTGCTTGTAAGTTTCGACGTGGTTTCACTATTCACTCAAGTCCCAATAAAAGAAACTCTTGAAATCATCAAAAATAAATACCAACCAGCCAAAGACCTCATGGAACTAACAGAACACTGCCTAACCAACACATATTTCATATACAAAGGACAAAGATACAAGCAAATTGAAGGAGCCCCTATGGGATCACCACTGTCACCCGTCATTGCAAACCTGTTCATGGAAGAATTCGAATCCAGAGCCCTGGCTAATGCCACCCACAAACCCAAACTATGGCTAAGATACATCGATGACACATTTGTGATTTGGCCCCATGGAAAAGAAAACCTAAACAATTTCCTAACACACCTAAACAACACACACCCCAAAATCAAGTTCACCATGGAAACGGAAATAAACAAACAACTACCATTCCTAGATGTACTAATCTACAAAAGAACAGATGGCACACTGGGACACACCATATACCAAAAGAAAACACACACCAACCGCTACCTCAACGCCCAATCCCACCACCACCCAGCACAGATAAATTC
>BLBF01015118.1:0-10679 GCA_015471245.1 Laticauda colubrina
TTGATCAATGAATAAATTGTTATTGATAATAAAGGTCCATATGTGTGGCAGCTGGGAGGGTGGACCATACAGTCCCACTATGCTTGCACTGGAGGTTTATCTATCCCACAACTATCCTTATCTACCCCACAACTATCCTTATCTATCCCACAAGCATGCAAAGGCTTAACTATTTGTTCAAGGTTTTCACCAACACTATTATTAAGTAAAAAAAATGAACCAAGTGTCTCAAGCAAAGATAACCCTTATAAAGTGTCTTAAGTAAACTGTATGACTTTATTAAAAAAACAAAATGAACCAAGTAAAGTGTCTTAAGCAAAGGTATAGTGAACAAGTAACAACTCAGTCTCAGGCACTATTCTCAGGCACTCTGAGTCATGTCCATGGTCTCAGCTGTAAAGCGGCCAGGGACTGTGGAGGTGGCTGTGGCTTGAGTGCCGGTCTGAGGCACCATTGGGGTGCTTGGCCCTGAGAGTACAACAGGGGATGGTTTGTTAAGGAAGCTCTCAGAGAGCTTACTCAGTCCCGTGAGGTTGAGAGGCCCTTCATCAAGTACCTGCAATGTCAGGCACAAGACTGATGACAGATTGTCTGTTGAGGGGCTTGGCTGTGGGGTGGAGGAAGGAGGAGTGTAGTGGGGCTGTCTGGTCTGCAGCTGGGTGAGGTGTGCTGTCTGTGGCATGCGATGAACCTGGGCCTGGACTGGGAAGTTCTGCTTCTGCTGTGGGAAGTCCTGGTAGTCGTAGCCTTGGTAAGTGAGGGGCTGTTGAAAGCCGTGAAAGGGCTGTGACATCGCCTGGGGTGGAGGACCAGACCTGGACTGGGTAGGAGCAGCTTCAGCTGGGCTGGGAGGATGGTCCAGAAGTGCTGTGATCTTCTCCTTCATCACCTGGTACTGGGCCTAGGGCATATCCCAGAGGGTGTGGCTCACGTAGGTGATGAAAGTGTAGTGGCTGGAGGATCCTCTGTCCAAGTGGACCAGCTGAGAGAGAAGTTCTGTGCTGGTCTTCACTGTGTCCCTGATCTCCAACAGGACAGTGTGGCTCTGGCCCTCCAGTATGCCTCTCTGCCTGCATCCTGCGGAGCTGGGGAGGGGGAGTGCATTGGTCTCTGGTGGCTGCCACTTCTTCCTCCATTTGTGACAGGGGATCCTCCAAGTCCTCCAGCATGGGGTGTGCAGCTGTGTGGGGGGTCTCTGCCATGGGGCCCTCTGAAGACACCTACCTGGACAGGGTAGCTGGCTCCTGGCTGGAAGAGGACTGGCTGTCTGTGGGCTGTCTGAGGGAGAGGGGTGTCAGTGGGGCTGCTCCTTGGTGGTGGACCTCACCCTCCAGGAAGCTGCACTTTGCCATGACGTACATCTCCCAGTCAGTGAGCTTGATAGCGGCCTGCCCAGATTTTTTGAGGTGTAGCTTGCCATACCAGGTGTGCATGTGCTTCCACCATCCCAGGAGTACTTCTGCAGTGTAGCCCAGGCTCTCTGCCTTGTCTCTCCAAGCTGCCTGCTTCTTCTTGGTGTCACAATAGAGTCTGTGGCCCTTTACTCGTGGCTCTTTACTCGAGATACTCGTTCTCCCTCAGCCATTCCAGCACCTCCTCCTCATGGTCCTTGGAAACAGTGTACTGTTTCCTCTCTCCCTTCTCCTTCCCTTGCCTCTTCCTCCCTCTGGCAGGGGCTTCAGCAGGGCCTTCAGGGGCATGAGCAGCAGGGCCTTCAGCAGCAGGGCTTTGAGGGCCTTGGGGCTGGTCCACCACAGTAGCAGTAACAGTAGCAGCAGCAGTAGCAGCAGCAACACCAGCACCAGCTGCAGTACCAGCAGCAGCAGCAGCAGTAGCTGCACCAGCAGCAGTAGCACTAGCTTCAGAGTCAGTGCCAGGGGGTGGGATGCTGGTTCTGTCCTTCTTGCCAGGGCTGGCACGATTAGGCACCAGCTTTCTCTTCTTCCCTGACTAACGAACCATGGTGTTCTTTGAAGATGTATGTGGCAGCATGTCTTTCCTCTGAATGCTGACTGCATGCGAGCTGCATCCTTTTATATCCACAGAGCTGATGCAATTCATACTCCCCGCATGCACAGTGACTGCTTTGCATCTGATATACATCCACGCGGCATCCGCTTTGCTTCATATAGGCGTCCGTGATGCATCCACTTCATCCGCTATGCATCCTCCCCTTCCACTATGCGTCCACTTTGCAATTCTCCCCCAGAAGCCCTTTGGATGTGTCATCTGCTTCCATCCGCTGTCATCCACTAGGCTTCCTATGAACATCCGTTTAACATCCCTGCTACATACTACCTCCGTCAGTTCTTTTCCGTTCTTTTCCATTCTGTTTATGCAAATTTTCACCAGTTTTTGTAGCGGATGACAATGGATGGAGCCAACCTCGAAATTTTGCTTGTCCACTGTGTCCTTTATGCATACGTTTTGCATCCGTCGGCCAGTAGGACCTAGCCTTTAAGGACTGTGCGGGCTATATATTGGTGTGAGTGAAAAGTGGCTTAGAACTTCTTCCACCTTTAATGCTATGCCACCACATGATTTAACTTAGGCTTCCTCAAAAATATCTCAAATTCAGATTGGTTTAAAGGGGCAGGAGTCTTGTTCCCCAAATTTACCTGTTATGGAAATGTGGTGAATTTTTCCAGATTTTTCCACATTGGCAGATTTCTTCTAATCCAATTTCCAAATGCCCTATTTCTCTGTCTTAAAAGAGTCTTAAAAGAAAGCTTTAAAAATTTTATCTTTGATTTTCCTGAGAGAAATAGAGAAATCAGATCTCGGTGCAGAGTGAATGGAATGGTTAGAGACAAATCTGTATTGCTGCTGTTAAGCAGGTTGGAGATTTAAGTGAGGAGTGAATAGATCTTAATTGCTAGTGTTTTCCTTCCTTTTACATAGGACCTGACAATCAGTCTTCTCTCTCCCTGAATGCTATATTTAGGATCGGGATGGAATAATGGGACTCAACAAGCTTCTGCTGCTTTTATGAAGGTGAAAGGTGTTGCTTTTTTTAAAAAAAAGTAGATGTTGGCCTGGTTTGTGGGTGCAAAGGATAAGACTGTGTCACCACTGATATAAAATGAAGCTTCCTGTTGTTTAAGGCCTGGTCCCACTGCACTTACGGATGCAAAGAGGATGTAAAATGTTAAAAAAAGCTTGGCATCCATTGGAAAACGCGATGCATCCATTGTTTACTCACTGCATACATGTTTCAATCACTCTATCCCTCGAGCATCCGTCCACTGCGATTTCATCCACACAAGAAGTTTTGAGCGGCACAAAACTTTGTGAACGGATGAACTTTCCGCCACGTACGATGTACATCCGCAACATATACGGGCAACAAATGTTCTATTTCTGTTATCATCCATTAAACGTCCACTGTATCCTCTCTGCATCCTCTGGCCATCCCCTCAACTCACATCTGCTGCAGCTGAAAATTGAAAGAGGGAGGAAACAAAAGGTACATGGAATGTCTACATAGCATTAGTAGCACGGAAATAGAAAGGATGTAAGCGTATGCATCTTGTATATAAAGTATTAAAAATGGACAAAATGTTTGTGTCTGGGATGTATCTCATATATTTAGGATGTCTGCAGTATGTCTAGAGTATGAAGAATGGCACCTAGCGGACAACCAATATTTTCAATAAAAAGGGGGAGAAAATCATCTGGATCACTGGGATGGTGGACCATGCATCCCGCTATGGTTGCACTGGAGGTTTATCTATCCCACAACTATCTTTATCTATCCCACAAGCATGCAAAGGCTTAACCATTTTTTCAAAGTTTTCACCAACACTTTAATAAGTAAAAAAAAATGAACCAATTCAACTAAGTGTCTTGAAGAAAGATAAACTTTATTAACTTTCTTAGATAAACTTTATGACTTTATTCAATAAGCAAAATGAACCAAGTAAACTGTATTAAGTATCTTAAGCAAAGATAAACTTTCTTAGGTAAGCTTTATGACTATTATATAAGCAAAACGAACCAAGTAAAGTGTCTTAAGCAGAGATAAACTTAACAAGTAAACAACTTAGTCTCTGACACTATTCTGAGTCACTCTGAGTCATGTCCATGGTCTCAGCTGTTAAGCGGGCAGGGACTGTGGAGGTGGCTGTGGCTTGAGTCCTGGTCTGAGGCACCATTGGGGTGCTTGGCCCCGAGGGTACAACAGGTGGTGGTGTGTTCAGGAAGCTATCCGAGAGCTGACTCAGTCCCGTGAGGTTGAGAGGCCCTTCATCAAGGACTTGAGATGTCAGGCCCAATACTGATGACAGATTGTCCATTGATGGGCTTAGCTGTAGGGTGGAGGAAGGATTGGCAGGAGTGTAGTGGGGCTGTCTGGTCTGCAGCTGGGTGAGGAGTGGCATCTGTGGCATGCGATGAACCTGGGCCTGGACTGGGAAGTTCTGCTTGTGCTGTGGGAAGTCCTGGTAGTCATAGCCTTGGTAGGTGAGGGGCTGTTGGAAGCCGTGGAAGGGCTGTGACATCTCCTGGGGTGGAGGAGCAGACCTGGACTGGGTAGGAGCAGCTTCAGCTGGGCCTTGAGGGTTGTGCAGAAGTGCTGTGATCTTCTGCTTCATCACCTGGTACTGGGCCTCGGGCAGGTCCCTCAGGGTCTGGCTCACGTAGGTGATGAAGGTGTTCCAGCCCGAGGATGCTCTGTCCAAGACAAAAGTTCTGTACTGGTCTTCATTGTGTCCCTGATCTCCAACAGCACACTGTGGTCCCAGCCCTCCAGTCTGCCTCTCTGCCTGCATCCTCTGTAACTGGGTGTGGGGGTGGGTTGGCCTCTGGTGGCTGCTGCTTCTTCCTCCATTTGTGACAGTAGGGCGTCATCCTCCGCGGGATCCTCCAAGTCCCCCGGCATGGGGAGTGCAGCTGTTGGGGGGTCTCTGCTGTGGGGCCCTCTGAAGACACCTGCCTGGACAGGGTAGCTGGCTCCTGGCCGGAAGAGGACTGGCTATCTGTGGGCTGTCTGTGGGCTGTCTGTGGGAGAGGGGTCTCAGAGTGTCCTCGGGGGCAGATCTCACCCTCCAGGAGACTGCACTTGGCCATAACGTACATCTCCCAGTCAGTGAGCTTGACAGCGGCCTGCCCAGATTTCTTGAGGTGTAGCTTGCCATACCAGATGTGCATGTGCTTCCACCATCCAAGGAGTACTTCTGCAGTGTAGCCCAAGCTCTCTGCCTTGTCTCTCCAAGCTGCCTGCTTCTTCTTGGTGTCATGATAAGAGTCTGTGGCCCTTTCTCCAGAGGTACTCGTTCTCCCTCAGCCATTCCAGTACCTCATCCTCATGGTCCTCAGAAACAGTGTACTGTTTCCTCTCTCCCTTCTGCTTCCCTTGCCTCTTCCTCCCTCTGGCAGGGGCTGCAGCGGGGCCTTCAGGGGCTTCAGCATTAGGGCCTTCTGGAGATTGTTCAGGGCCTTCAGGGGTTTGAGCAGCAGGGCCTTCAGGGGCTTGAGCAGCAGGGCCTTCAGAAGCAGGGCTTTGAGGGACTTGAGGGGCTTGGGGCTGGTCCATCACCACAGCAGCAGCAGCAGAGTCAGTGCCAGGGGGTGGGATGCTGGTTCTGCCCTTCTTCACCTTGCCAGGGCTTGAACAAGTAGGCACGGACTTCCTCTTCTTGCCTGACTGACATACCATGGTGTTCCTGCAAGATGTATGTGGCAGCATGTCTTTCCCCTGTATGCTGACTGGGTGCATGCTGCATCCTTTTATATTCGCGGAGCTGATGCAATTCATACTCCCCGCATGCACAGTGAATGCTTTGCATCTGATATACATCCGTGCGGCATCCCCTTTGTTTCCTATAGGCATCGATGATGCATCCGCTTCATCCGCTATGCATCCACCCCTTCCACTATGCGTCCAGTTCAAAAATTTCCCCCGGAATTCCTTTGGATGTGTCATCCGCTTCCATCCGCTGTCTTCCGCAAGGCTTTCTATGAACATCTGTTTAACATTCCCGCTACATTCTACCTCTGTCAGTTCTTTTCCTTTCTTTTCCGTTCTGTTTATGTAAATTTTCGTCACTTTTTGGTGTGTATGACAACGGATGGAGCCATTCCTAAAATTTTGCTCATCCGCTGTGTCATTTATGCATATGTTTTGCATCCGTCGGCCAGTGGGACCGGGCCTTTAGCTTGACCTCAATATAGGCTTTGGGAGGTAAAAAAGTTAACACTCCTATCCTCTTTTTGATGATATCCATTCATTCCGTATAGAAATAGAACTTCTATCAAGTTTCTGGAGATCTAGATGGGGAGAAGATACAATTACTGTTGCCTGGAAGAGTAGCTGTGGAAATTTGAAGATTGGGCTTTGGGATGGAAACATTATTTTTTTTCTTTTCTACATAGAAGTGGCCAGTGTTTTTTACTTCTTGAAGACAACACCTGAAAGATCACACTGTGAGTTTTTGGTTTTGTTGTTGCTAATTGTGAAGTTGTTTCTCACCCATCGCGACTCCATGGACAATGTTCCTCCAGGCTTTCCTGTCCTCTACCATCCTCCGGAGTCCATTTAAGCTCACAGCTACTGCTTCAGTGACTCCATCCAGCCACCTCAATCTCTGTAGACCCTTTCCTCTATTGCCCTTGATCTTTCCCAGCATTAAGCTCTTCTCCTTCTCATTAGGTGGCCAAAGTATTTGAGTTTCATCTTCAGGATACCTTGGTATTCATTGTTAATTGGTTCTGGGAGGTGAAATGAGTATCAAACAATGAGTACCAAACAATTTTTTTCCCATACAGAATAAAATAGTCACAGGGTAGCTGACACCGACACATTCTAACTTGTGCATTGAGTCCCAAACAAACAATGAATGCAAGGGCAAAACGTGATGACTACCTAATTCAATGAGTTTCAAAGCAGTTAAGTACCAAGGTACCACTGTTTTATTCTATGTACGAGAATTTCTTTTAATATACAAAAGTTTTTGTTATGATATGCATATAATATTTCAAAACCATCTTTTGGTTTGGGGGATAATTGCTGCAATTATGGAGGCAACTAGTTCTAGAAGAACAGAAGCTGAGTAGAAAATCAGTTATATCTCCCCAGGAATGTATGTGTTGGATTAATCCATGTAGTGTAAAACAAAAGGTGAACAAAGAACCATGAAAGGTATACTTGTTTGGGGTGATGTACACAGGACAATTGCAAGGTAGCAGATGACCACTAAATGCAAAAAAACAGGTATTATGAAACCTTTGCAGCCATCTAGTGGCTGCACAGCTATTTGCAATTAAGAAGTTGTAGAACTAAAATAGAGGGTAGAGTTAGTGATTAATGGTACAACAAGTCTTCTCCAAAGATTTGTGGCCTTAGATGTAAGAGACACCAGGCAGCAAAGTATCTTGAACTAACAGCAGGTAGTAGAACACCAGAAAATTCATCAAAAAGTAAAACTATCATCATCCTAACCTTAACCCTTAAAATTGGCATAATGTCTGTGAACACGGAGAGGCTAAGACTGAATTACTCATTATAAAGAATTAAAATCCAAAATATTGGTTGATTGTCCATCCCTGCTATATACTGTATATTTATCTGAAAGTAAGTTTCATTAAATTCTGCAGGAGTATTGTTGAACAGCAAGTGAAATAATTTGCTGTGATTTTTTTTTTTAAAAAACTCTATATTTGCAGCCATCACAACATTTTCTTTGTTAGGAATTTCATTGGTTGAGTACATCATATTGAAATGGAATTGCTATTTCCCAACACAAGAACCCAGTGGGTATTTTTCACTGTTAAGGATCCTTCTTCTCATTGCTATCGCAAATATTTCATAAAGCAACACAAGTAAATCAAAGTATCAAAAGGAAAAGGAAAAGCTGGCTGAACTATTTTCCTCCTCCCTTTTCAAAATGGACTTTGTTGGATTTTTGCAGTGGTGAACTGTAAGTATCACATATGATTGTACAGCATCTTATCTTTACCTGACTTTGATACCACACAATCTCTTCAAAATAAGTCTTTCAGCAAGACAGTTCTTTCTGAGTTTCAAGCACCTCTATCATTAATTTATTGGACTCTCCATGTTTTAAAATACAATTAATTACAATGAATTTATTTGGCACAATGTAGACATTTTAAATTCTTTCATCATCATGCCTTAGCAATTTCTCCATACAACGCTGCTGCACACCAAAAGAGCTGGGCTGCCTTTTCTGCATATCAATGCATGATCATCTTCAGAAGCAACACCAGATGCTACTCATAGAGACAGTAATGACTATGAGAAAACCTTGAATCAAATTCTGGACAAAGGAATAAGCAGACTTTATGTTGAGGCCAGATTTTTAGCACAGGATCTTCTCAATTGTCTACCTGCAAAAGGTGTTGCTAAAATCATACAAAGAACAGTTACTGGAATTTGGAATGTCGACTCTGGGACTAGAAAGGGATATGATAGCAGTGTTTCAATATCTCAGGGGCTGCCACAAAGAAGAGGATGGGGTCATGCTATTCTCCAAAACACCTGTAGGCAAGACAAGAAACAATGAGTGGAAACTAATCAAGGAAAGAACCAATGTAAAGCCCCTGTCCCACTGCACCAACGGATGCAAAGAGGATGTAAAAGGTTAAAAAAAAGCTTGCCATCTGTTGGAAAACGCGATGCATCCATTGTGTACTCACTGCATATGTGTTTCATAGGCTCTATCCCTCCAGCATCTGTCCACTGAGATTTCATCCGCACAAGAAGTTTTGAGCTGCACAAAACTTTTGGAACGGATGAACTTTCCGCTGCATATGTTGTACTTCTGCGACATATACGGGCAACAAACGTTCTAAGTCCGTTATCATCCATTAAACGTCCACTGTGTCCTCTCGGCATCCTCTGGCCATCCCCTAAACTCACATCCGCTGCAGCTGAAAATGGAAAGAGGGAGGAAACGAAAGGTACACGGAATGTCCACACAGCATTAATAGCATGGAAATAGAAAGGATGTAAGCGGATGCATCTCATAGAAAAGTATTCAAAACAGACGAAACATTTATATCTGGGATGTATCTTGGATATTTAGGATGTCTGCAGTATGTCAAGGGTATGTAGAAGGACACCTAGCGGAGAACCGATATTTCCTATAAAAAGGGGGAGGAAATCACCTGGATCTCAGTATGAGTCCAGCAGCCATGGTGTACAGACCTCTCCACCCTTGGTCTTGGTCTTCCACATCATCCATTGTTCTCCACCATGACACAGTTCGTATGGTATCTGCGATCATTCATCACCAGAACCAAACCCTGTTCAGACTGTTTCAACTTTTATACATAAGGAGAAGAAGGAGATGTCCAAGAACTGTCTGGGTCTGAGGATGGATCGTGAGAAGAATGGAGTTTGGATTTTATGACCAGTTGATGGTGGAGCTGAGGAATGAAGACCCTCGTGCATTCCATCACTTCATGAGGATGCCACCAGCCATGTTTGATGAACTTGTAGAGTATCTGAGACCCAGGTTGACCAAGCCGAGCACCAACTTCTGTGCCAACCTGGACCCTGGACTGAAGGTGGTCCTGACTCTGAGCCACCTGGCCTCTGGAACCACATACAGAAACATGCAGTATGCATGGAGGGTGCCACACAACACCATCAGCAAAGTGGTCAGAGAAGTGGTGCAGGCCATCATCGAAGAATACGTGGAGGAGCTCCTCAAATGTCCCACCACTGACCAAAGCTGGAGGAAAATTGCAGAAGAGTGGTATCAGAGGTGGAACTTTCCCCACACCATTGGAGCCATAGATGGGAAGCACGTGGCCTGCAAAGCTCCACCCAACTAAGGTTCCACTTATTTCAATTACAAGGGCTTCTTCAGTATCATCCTCTTTGGCATGGTTGATGCTCACTACAAGTTCATCTACATCGATGCTTCAGGCAACGGGTCAGCTTCAGATAGCCAGGTAAACAATGCCAGTGACCTCAAGGATGGGCTGGAACACAACCTCATCATGGGTTTTCCAGATCCAGACCCCCTACCCAATGACACACAAGATGTGCCCTAGTTCATCATTGGTGATGACGCCTTCTCCCTCAGAACCTACCTCATGAAGCCCGACACTTCAATATACCTCACCCATGAAGAGAGGATCTTCAACTACAGGCTGTCCAGGACGGCCTGGACAGTCCTGGACAAGTCACAAGACGGGTGGTGGAGAACGCCTTTGGCATCCTGGCCAACAGGTTCCAATTACTTCTCACCACCATGCAGCATCACCCAGAGACTGTGAGGAGCATCATGGAAGCTTGCTGCATCCTGCACAATCTCATTCACACCCGCTACCCAGTGTTGCAGAACAGACTTGTGGACCATCAACAAGGGAATGGGGACATGGAGCCTGGTGAATGGAGGCAAGGACGAAACCTGATAGACATTGTGGATGTTCAAGGTCCCAACAGAGCTTCACATGAAGGGAAGAAGCAACACAACCTCCTGAGACACTGGTGCAACTCCCCAGCTGGAGCAGTGGAGTAGCAAGACAGGATGATAGATGGTTAATGGATGCTTCTATTGCATTGAGCCTGTCTCATAACACTGATGAGATTGTGCCATGTATGTTGAGTGGTCCTACAATGAATAGGGCATTAATAAAGAGCTTTGTTTATTTTGAAATGTGTTGATCAATGAATAAATTGTTATTGATAATAAAGGTCCATATGTGTG
>BLBF01015119.1:1491-15564 GCA_015471245.1 Laticauda colubrina
TTATTATTATTATTATTATTATTATTATTATTATTATTATTATTATTTGTAATGCTGGTCTGTGACTGTAATAAAAATAGATAGGTTGAAGGACGAAGTTTGTTGGAGACATTTGCCACCTTGAATTATTTGTACATGAATATATGTTTATGAAAACAATCTCAAAATCGTACTTGACTGCAACCTGAAACTGAGTCTTGAGAAAAGACAAGGAAGAGATAATGAGAGCAGTTTCTCAACCAAGCCTGGGACTCAGAACAGCCTATAAAGTTGCCCCTGCATAGCCCCATGGGAGTCTGACAACCAATCAGAATACAAGCTCAAATTCAAATCCCAACAGAGGGCATAAAACAATTGCACTCTCAGCCCTTCTTTTCTCAACCAAGGCATGTGCTCCTGTCCACCATTAAACCATCTTCCAAGCAGTCACCATGTTTCCAGAGTCTTTCTTCCCCACTTGAAATTGAACCCAGAAGGAGATTTCTTCCAACAGAGGCTGGACAGAAACTTCAGATCCGCTCCCTGTTATTCTAGAGTTTCAGACAGGAGCAATTAGAGGGTGCAAATCTCTTGACCTTTTGCAGCACAACAAGGTTGACATGATTCCCCTCCTTCTCCTCCGGATTCCTTCTCCAAAGGATCTCAGATGAATGGATCCCTATTGGGACCTCATACCTGCCACGGCTGCAGCCTCGGAGCCCCCAACCTCTTTTCTCCCTCCTTCCTTCCCCTCTTTGATCTGGAGAAATAAGCGGCATTCATGGCCTGTGACAGAGTCTGAATGAAGCTGTACCATTGACCGTGAGTTATGATCCGTCTTCTGTTCCTTTTCACCTGGGTCTCCAGTGGGGTTTTCTGGGTGCATTTTCTCTGGCCTTTGACAGAAAAGACATGCTTGAAAAGAGAACAGCGAAAATAATGGTCTTGAAACTGATCTTCCACAAAGAAATCGGATTCAAAGGCAGCATCCCTTGGCCTTTCTTTTCTCAGATAACCAAAGTTCAAAATACTATGGATGTATTTGAGAAGTATGTGCTTGATTATTGTATATGCTAAAAAATTTGTGAGGATCCAGACTTTCCCTTCAATGGGTCCTGTCAAATGCATAAGTGCTACGTGGAAAGGAAGAATTCTGTCCGAGATGGAAATATATTCTATGAACTGAACAAAAACATTGACTTGTCTCCACTTAGAAAGGGCCTCCCTGAGAGCTGCTGTATTATCAGTTTCTGAGAACTGTTGTGATAAAACCACACAAATCCCATTCCTGACAAGCATCGGAGGGAAAGTCCTCATGAAATTCTCTCCCTTCTCTGTGTCTGAAGCAAAGAGACCAATCAGGGTCCATTTGAAATGGAGGAGCAGCTGGATAATTGCTGGGTAGTGGAATCCTTCTTTGGGGAGCAATAGGTGGAAAAAGGGGAATTTGTTTTTGTCACTCAGAGCCTCTGAAGGAATTAGAGCAGTGATCTGAAAAAAGTAATCAAGAATAGTATGTTCTAATGTGGTCCAGATCAACTCCAAAATATTAGTTATTGACAAATCCAATTTTATTCTGATGAACATATTAGAATAGGTTCTTTCTTAGTCACGATTTAAATATTTAAGACAGTTAAATATTTAACAAGATTGTATATAAACATGGAATGCAAAATCATATTAAATAAAAACAATTAAAAATGCAATTTGAATTTTTGTGTCATCCCTACAATTCAGACTATTAGATTCAAATTAGCAGATGACAGATAACATGTTTGGATCTAAAGCCCATGTCACACTGCCCAACGGATGCAAAAAGGACACAACGGATGAGCAAAATGTTCCATCCGTTGTTATCCGCCCTCAAAAGGGGCAAAAATTTGCATAAGCAGAGTGGATAACACGGAAAGGAACGGACGTGGGGAGGATGCAGAGCGGATGTATAGAGGATGCAGAGCGGATGTATAGAGGATGCATAGAGGATGCGTAGAAGATGCAGAGCGGATGCGTAGAGGATGCAGAGCGGATGCGTAGAGGATGCATAGAGGATGCAGAGCAGATGCAGAGCGGATGCAGAGCGGATGAGCTGCATCCGCTTTCATCCTTTCTCCATCCGTGCTACTAATGCTGTGCGTCCGTTCTGCTTCCTCCCTGCGTCCGTTTACCGCTGGAACGGATTTTAGTTGTGCGGATGCATAGTGGATGCCTAGCGGATATAGCAGATGCATAATGGATGCAGAACGGATGTCCCCCGTATGCCTAGAGGATGCAGAATGGATGAATTGGATACATTTTCCACGCAAAAGTTTTAGGCAGCCCAAAACTTTCTGAGCGGATGAAACGTCAATAAACGGATGCTGGACGGATAGAGAGGAAGCAAAACAGAGGCAGTGAGTACATCGTGTTAACCAATGGATGGCAAGCTTTTTTGTCCGTTTTACATCCTCTTTGCATCTGTTGGTGCAGTGTGACATGGGCTTAAGATATACGGCAGTATTATATGCTATTTTTGAGTACTGAAACCTCTTTCTCAGCTTCTATATCACAAATTCTTTGGGAAACAATTTTTCAGCTTCTTCTCCAGATGTACAAGAGACTAAGAGACTGCAACTCCAAACACAAATTGTCAGTTGTACAATTCAATGTCTTTAATTGAAATTTTGTCTGTTTTGGGACCCTGCCTGTTTCATCGCTTTAATTTTAAACCAATAATTATATACCCTGAATTTATACAAAGTAGAAATGTTATAAATTCATAACTTACTGTATCTCTAAGGGCAGGAACTGAACTCCTTCTATCCACCCCAAAGATACACTTTGGATCCTGTAATCTTACTAATTTTTATACATAGATAGGACTATTGCCAACTTGATTCCAATTGGATAGGCAGATATTATTGATATGTGAAAATGAACATGCTAATCGAGGACCTCAAAACCTGGATAGTTTTTCAATAGTTGAATATTCAGAATATCCTCTGTAGGGACCTGATGTCTCTTCAGACCTTTTATGGTGAATTTGGAGATGAACATAATAGACTAAAACATAGTTGATATGTTCCTTGATATTCTGAAAAACAGCTCTTGAATTCTATGAAGATATTGGATCTGCTGTTCATCCCCACTGCCCCACTCACCTTAGAGAAAAACACACACAAACCTGTGGGACTTTGTAGGTGCCTATAAACGTTGACATCTGGATGGAGATGTCCCTTCTAGCTGCATCAATCAGAGCCAGGAGGTTTTCCTTCCTCCCACAGCCATAGTTGGGGACATTGGCTTCTCCAGTGGAGAGCATATCTAGCAAGGCATCTGAAGTGCGAAAAGTGCTCATATAGTTGTCATGCATGTTGTAACCAAGTGTGAGATTGTGCAGCAGCTGGGAGTTCTTGTTGACCGTTTGAATAGCAAAAATTAATTGTAGGATAGTTTCAAAATCAGAAATCTTCCTATTGCAAAAATAATGTTCATGTTACAGTCAACAGCAACAACAAATACTTTTAAAATATATAATCCTTCACAAACCTGCTAAGTCTCAAGCCATCACTGATCCAAATCCAATGATCAATTATGCAACTATGGAAATGGGCTGATAGAGGCAATGACAATTGTTTCAATCACGACTTAAACAAAGGTCATTATTCAAGTGATGAACTCAGGATTGAACTGAGAAAGGAAAATCATCTGGATTTCCTTCAGGGTTTTTTTCAACCCCATCTTTGGATTTTACTTTTTGTCACAAAATAAAGCAAAAGAGAGAAGCCATGGAAATAAAAATCATTCAGGAAATTAAACAGGTCCTGCGGTACAAAAATAAGTGAAATAAGAAGAAAAGGAGAGTGTTAGAATTGCACATAGAGGGAGCACAACTCTACTACCCTGCATGACTTACGAAGGAGAAGGTATTGAAGGAGGGCAGTTGAAAGGCCACATGATAGGCGACACATATGTTTCAGTTGTGACCACACCAATGAGATGGTCTCCATGCCTGTAAAAGCTCCATGGATTGTTCTCATCCTGGTGCTCCAAACTCAATGGGCATTTCCTTCTCAGCTTCCCACAGACTGATGGGGACACCAGCAGCAGCAGAAGCAGAAGCAGGAGGTCCATCATTCATGGGGTGAATCAATCCACTTCCTGTTTCTAACACAAACAACAGGAACAGTTGGAAAAATTCAGACTCTGAGAAGTGCCAGTGGCTTTCCTGATCTAAACAGAGAATCACTTAGTTTCATCTGCAAAGGAGAGAAAGGTGCAATCAAGGGCAGAGCCTGTACCTGTCCCAAAACTTGGTCCCAGAGAGCTTCACCCAAGGAATTTATCCTTTTCTGATAAAAGATTCTTTGCATGTGGCTTCAGTCTAATGCCTACATCAAAGTCAAAAACTGGAGATATAGCATCACAGGTCTCAAAAGTCATAATTACAGCAAGAAGCAACTTCTCCTCTTGGGATCCTGAACTTTTTGTGGGCTCCAACTGCAGAGCAGAGGCTGGAATAAAACATGTTAGTAAAAATTATGCACACACCCCTGGGGTCATTGTTCTGTTGTGGTTGTGGTCCTTCCTTCCTGTCAGGGCAAGTCCAGAAAGTGGTGCTGGGGAGGAGAGTTCAACACCCAGGAAATTGACGTCTGCTGTCCTTCAACATGGCTTCTTGTCTCCAGAGATTGCTGGGGAAGGTCACCCAGAGCAATGGAATTTGGTGTCATTTCTAAGTTAATGCCATTTAACTCTAGTGTCTTTTTTAAAAAAAGTTTTTTATTTTTATTTTTTACACATCTCTTCACGTGAGCAACGTGATTCCAGATTACAGCACGTATATATTGTCATACTTACATTTTCAACTTTCTTATTTAATAACACATCAAATTATTATCCACTCCACTAATCTTCAAATAAATTTCCATTTTATATTTCAAATCATTAATTCAATATCAAAATCATATCAACATTAATTAACTCAAGACCAATATATAGCAAACACACAAAAAAGCAAGATTAATGTAAAATTAATACATTTAGGATCCACATGGTATATTCCTCAATGTACAATATCTCTTATATTTATTCCAACACTATTCATATAAGCATTTCATATTTTTTCTTTATTTCCATGCAGCCAAATTTTACCCCTGTAATTTAAATAAAATGTCATCCCCCTCTTTTTAATTATAATATAATATTCTTGTTATAAAATTCCAATATGATCCATGTTTTTTATTTTCTCATATACTTTATTTCGTCAATTATATTTCCTATTTCATTTAGGAGATATATATTTATGTGTGTGTGTGTTTTCTTAAGTTCTCGAGGGTATTTATATGTATAGTGTTCAGCTTTGTTCGGGTATTTTACCACGTCATTATAGTTGTGCTTTTAAAGTTGTAGCAATGTTTTGGCAGAATCTCATCTGCCATCATCAGGCTTCTGTATTGTAGTTCATCTGTGAGTTAGACTTTCACAGCCATTTCTGTTTTAAATTTGGGGCTAGCCTACTGTTGTGCCAGAATGTTTTTTTCTTCATCCTGATGAAGAAAGTCTTGGTCTGTGTTTATTGGTCTTGGAGTTTGCTGTGTTCTGCTTGATTGGTGTTTCTAATATATTCTGTTTGTTTTGTAGGTTTTATTTATTTATTTTTTGTAGGTTTTATTTATTTATTGTCTTGATTGGCAAGAAACATTGTGTTTCCTGTATTGGAGGCTTTTAGTGCACTTTGGCTCCGAGTAAACAGACGGCTATCATTTATTAGGAAGCTAGGTTCCATCTTGGTGCCTGGTTGGGGTGTGTTTGAGCTGGAGGTATCGGGGGGGGGGGGTGTCTGTTTGTGCCCAGGTATTTGCCTGGCTTGTGGTGTGGAGGTTTTTTTGTTTGTGAGTGCAGGCTTCCAAATTATTGACAGTCTGGTCGAGTCATCTCTTCTATTCATCCTTTCAGGTCTTTTTTCAATCTCTATGGCTTCTCTGATAATTCTGTCGCTGGGGTTTTCTACAATGGCTAGGGTTTTGGTGCCATTGAAGTCGATGCTATGACCTGTGATCGGAGCTGCCGTCTCTCTATAAATACTGGGGGGGGGGGGTTGGTGTGTTGGTCTGGTTGGATGTGCTGCTGCCTCTGGATTGGTTGATGGAGTTGATGTTGGTGTAATGGGCTGTGTGGTGGCATTGTGAGTTTTGTTGTGGAGATATCCTGGATCTTGTGCTTTAATCTCCTGGGTTGTTTGTGTTTTGATCTCTTTTCCATTAGCCTCCTGTGTTGTAATGGCTTGAGTAATTGGTTGTGTAGTGATTTTGTGAGTTTTATTGCTGTGGTATCCTTGGTCTTGTGCTGTGATTTCCTGGGTCATTTGGTGCATTGCAACTTCTTGAGTTCTTGTGGTATAATTTCCTGAGTTTTTTAATGTGATGTCCTGAGTGGGTGGCTGTGATGTAGCATTCTGGGTTTTGGTCTGGCTTCGAGTTTGGGGTCTGGGTCTGTGTTCTTGGCATGTGTCAGCTTGTTTGGTTTTGGGATCAGGGGCTGTGATAGCTAGCGAAGCAGCTGTGATCTGGGTTCTGGATGGTGGTTGTCCTTCATTTATAGGATGGGTTTGGGCCTGGGTCTGATGAGGGGGATTTGGTGGTGGTGTCCTGTGTTGTTTTGGGTCTGGTGTTGGTTTTCGTGGCTGGGACTCATTTGTTGGTGAAGGCTAGTTTCCAGATGTCTGGTAGGTGGGAGATATCATCCCATTTATTCATGTTATAGGGGTGTTTCTCAATTTCGATGACTTCCCTGATTATTCTCTTGCTGGAGTGTTCAGTGTTGGATATTAATTTGGTTCCCTCGAAATTAATTTCACGTCCTGTGGCTTTAAGGTGCTGGAAGAGGGAAGAAGTATTTTCTTCTTTTCTGAGTGCATTTTTGTGTTCATCCAGGTGGGTAATTATTCTTCTATTGGTTTGTCCAATGTATGTGGCAGGGCATGATGCATAGGGAGCTTCATATATGCCTTGGTTTTCCAGGTCAATTTTATTATCCCAAAGATAAAATTGACCTGGAAAACCAAGGCACATATGAAGTCCCCTGTGCATCATGCCCTGCCACATACATTGGACAGACCAATAGAAAAATAAGTACCCACCTGGATGAACACAAAATGCAGTAAAAAAGCTGGAACACACTTCCTCACTAGTCCAACACATGAAACCAACAAGTCAAAACCCTAGCCACTATAGAAAACCCCAGCCACAGAATCATCAGAGAAGCCATAGAGATTGAAAAAAGACCTGAAAGCATGAATAGAAGAGATGATTCCACCAGACTGTCAATGATTTGGAAGCCTGCACTCTCAAATAGAAAGATCTCCACACCACAAGTCAGGCAAACACCTGGGCACAGATCCCCCCTGATACCTCCAGCTCAAACACAGCCCAACCAGGCACCCAGATGAAATCTAGCTTCCTAATAAATGATAGCCGTCCATTTACTCGGAGCCAAAGTGCACAAAAAGCCTCCAATACAGGAAACACAATGCTGCCAGCCAGTCAAGACATAAAAGCTATAAAACAGACAGAAGATATTAGAAATACCAGTCAAGCAGAGCACAGCAAACTCCAAGACCAACAAACACTGTAGAGTTGTAATTGCAGGAATGTTTCAATCTTGGATGGCAAACCTCAGATAAAGAATGTTTCCAAGCAAATGCAACTCAGGCAAACAAAGTCACTAATCTAAAGCAGGATTAGAGAGGGGAAGTAAACATATGTTAGACTTTAACTAGAGATAATTAATTGTATGGATTACTGTGCTGAACAGTAATGAAAGTTAAGCAGTAACCAAAGTTAACCAATGATGGAGGATAACTAAAAATGTGTATAAATGTAAGACTATACTCCAATAAAGTTCTTCATGATTCAGTTGATCATGATCAAACACCTCAACTGCCTCATCATTACAACAAGTGGTGCCCGAACAGGGACCCTCTTACTTCGTCCAGCAAGGATTTGGTGCACCTTCAACCTTTTGGTTTCTGTAAGTATGGGGTTGTCGCTTTCTGAGAAACAAAGGAAGCATGGAGATGAATTAGGCTATTTGTTGAAGAAAAATAATACTGAGGTACCACAGAGAAATCTCTTAAGACTGGTCTAGGAGATTGTAGCCCAGTGCCTATGGTACCCAGAAAAGGGGTCTTTAAAATTAACTGATTGGGAACGTATTGGGAAAACATTGCATACTGAACCTCAAGCAAAAATAGAAGTTTTGCAGGTGTGGCATTTATGTAGGCGTGCAATTGAAAAATTTGGTCACATTGAACTTTCTCTTTTAATACCTCCACCTTCATGTTATACTAATGCTGTCATTTGTCCCCCTTTTTCAGCTCCTACAAATACAGGGCAAAAGCCTCCTGACTCTATTGTTCAGTCTTCTTTTCAGAAAATGGTAGAGACTTGTAAAAAACATGCCTCTGTCTCAGGAACAGAACTTGCTGAATTACTGTCTCTTTGTCCAATACAATATTGTCCTGTCAGGGGCCATAGCTTGGACTGCAAGTAGCAGAATGGGAGGGTCTGCCTTATCAGATCTTAAAAGAGTTAAAAAAGGCAGTTACAGACAATGGGTGTGGCACCCACCCAGAATCCAAAGCATACCTTTCCCATCACTCTGACTCCTCCATCAGCCTCTCTCACTCCTCCCCAGCACAGCCGGTAGCGCTGGGATCAATTTAATCACTCAAGAGGAAATTGAGTTTAAATTTCCCTTGGAAGTTAAAATAGTTCCATCTCTATTTAAAGATCCTCTTCCTTCAGGATTAGTTGGCTTAATTTTGCCTCGTTCTTCTGCACATAAAAAGGGCTGTTTTGTTGTGCCTGGGGTAATAGATTCAGATTACACTGGTATCCTCATGATTCAGATTTGGGTGAATCTTCCTCAAGCTTTTCCTTGTAATTCTTCTGTTGCTCAATTGCTTCTTTTTTCATATGAAATTCCATCTCCTGGTATAAGTAATCATGGGGATGCATGGGGATGGATCAACTTCTTTTATCTCTAGGCTTACTTCATCAGCTGAACTCCTCTTGTCCTTTGTTAATGCTCTTCCTTAATAAACAACCATTTCAAGGGTTATTGGATATTGAAGCCGATGTTACTATCATCTCCTCTTTACAGTGGCCAGTACAGTGGCCAAAAATGACAGTTTCTTCATTGTGGGGAATAGAAGGTTCGACAGCTGCTTGGCAGAATGTTCAAGAAATTAATGTTACAACATCTGATGGTAAGTCCTTTTTCCTACAACCACACATTCTAGATATTCATACTAATATTTGGGGCCATGACATCCTTTCTCTTCTTAATGCCCATTTGATTCTTGATGATGGCTCTTCCTCTTAAATGGCTCTGTTCTATGCTGGTTTGGGTGGAACAATGGCCATTATCAAGGGAAAAATTTTCTGCTTTACAACAATTGGTTCAAGAACAATTGGCTGCTGGTCATATAGAACCTTCTACTAGTCCTTGGAATACTTCTGTTTTTGTTATAAAAAAGAAAAATGGGAAATGGCATTTCCTTCATAATTTAAATGTATCCAACCCATAGGTCCTTTACAATGTGGTCTACCAAATCCTAACTTAATTCCTTAATTCCTGCTTTTTTACTAGTCCTCAAGATAAAGAAAAATTTGCATTTACTGTCCTATTTTTTAATAATTGCATGCCCACAAAACGATATCATTGGTGAGTGTTGCCTCAGGGAATGCTTAATTCCCCTACACATTGTCAATATTTCATGGATAATGCCCTTCAACCTTTTTGGAATAAATTTCCTTCCTATTTAATCTATCATTATATGGATGATATATTGATAGCAGCCCTGGATTTTGATGAATCTACATTGTTAAAAGAGTTAACGGATATTGTGGCACAACAGGTATTGTATATAGCCTCAGACAAAATTCAAAAAGTAGAACCTTATACCTACTTCAGACATAGAATGTTGCACAATTCCTCCATTCCAATTCTTCCTGAATTACAAGTACAGAAATCATATACATTAGTATAATGGCAAAAATTACTTGGCATTATTAATTGGGCATGCCCATTCTTCTACATTACAACTGTGATATGTTGCCCTTATTTCAGTCTTTAAAGGGAGCACAATCACCAGGAGATCTTGTTGTATTAACTGATCTTCAAAAAACATGCCTTCAAGAAATATTGAATAGGTTTAAGCATCGATATGTGGACAGGATAACATCCTTAACAATAGGACTTTGCTTAGCCATTCTTCCCACTACACCCTTACCCACGGGATGTCTTTATTCTAATGCGTCCCTGCAAGCAGTCAACATTCATGAATGGATTAATTTGTCAGCTACTCCGCCGAGAAACATTTACCCTTATCAATCAGCATAAGAGGATTTGATTATTAAAGGTCATAAATGAGCCTTGCATCTTACAAGACAGGATCTCATTAGCATAGCTTTCACTCATACAAAAGTTGAACATGAGCATTTGATGATGATTTCAGAATCATATCAGCCTTTTCTCAATATGTGGGAAACTTGTTGAATTCTTTACCCAAGGATCCTAGAATAGTGGTTACTACTACTTTAAATCCGGCCTTTTCTTCCATTTTTGTGTGAAATCCTATTTCTAAAGCTCTTACAGTCTTTACCGATAGATCATCTGGGGTCGTGTTTACGCCGCCATGGAAGATCCTTCTACTTGACAAGCAGTGTGGGTTCCAGTGCACTGTGTTTGTCCATATCATGGCATGGCATCAGGGCCTTCACAACCCGATTCCGGATTTCAATCATCTGAACATGGAAATCTATCTTCCAAGGTCAACGCGCCCACAACCCATCACTTGGGGCCAGGTTAAATCTACTACATATCAAGCTCAACAACAATTGCAGCAAGCCTCATTACCTCAGACTCCTGAAAATCTTGTTGCTGCTGTTTTTGCTATTATTCCTGCTAAACTCTGTTACCATTTTACTTTGTATTTTCTTGTTTATGGTTAATGGTGTTTCTGCTCAAAATGACACTTTTGTGGTTCGTCTTAACCCTAATTTTTGGGTTCGTCATGCCCAATACATGTTTATGATCCATGGCACAAATATTACTTTATACTATGAGCCCCCAATGGCATTTGGTCTAATTTCTTTTACCCCTAACTTGATCATGTCTTCTACATTTTTTGTCTCACAACTACAATCTATTTCACACTCCTGGCTATTTTCTAAATCTCCTATGCAATTGAACTCTGTCCGTTGGCATTACTTGAAAGTTAGTCAATTTACAAGGGGTCTGTGTTTCTGTTGTCACGCTAAACACACTTGGCTTCATTATTGGTCGGATTATGATGCTGCTCAGCACATATTAAAAAATAATAATACTTAGAAGGGACTTTTGGGGGCACCCTATACCATTTCAGAGAAATGGCTGTCCAGTCTTTTAAAAACTTCCAGTGATTGAGCACCCAGAACTTCTGGAGACAGGCAGTTTCACTGGTTAATTGTTCTCGCTGTCAGAAAATTTCTGCTTAGTTTTAGGTTGCTTCTTTCTCTGTTCAGTTTCTATCCATCGCTTCTTGTTTTGCCCTCTGCTTCTTTGGAAAATATATTGCACCCCTTTCTTTCTGGCAGCCCCTTAAAAGCCTGTTGCCTATCACACTCTTGAGTAAAGCATGTGAGCCATTTCCTCCCTTCAGTGGTCCATGAAAGTGCATCTATAGTAGGCAGATAATAAAGTGAAAAAAGGTGAACAATATTTTTACAGAACAACAGATAAGTTGAGACTGGATGACAAGGAATGGCTGGGAGGGGAGGAGCCAGGTGAGGTACCCCTTGATGTTAGTGACATTGCGTTGTTCACGCCCACCAAGTCACATGACCACCAAGCCATGCCCACCCAGTCATGACCACCAAGCATGTCCACCCAGTCACATGACCATCAAGCCATGCCCACCAAATAAGCCATGCCCACAGAACCAGTAGTAAAAAAATTTGAATTCCACCATTGGGAAGAGGGGCAGCCGCACACCCCTTTAATATGGAAGGATTTTCCCCCGAAAGAGATCCCAGATCACTGCAATCAGCTGGAGAGGAAAGGATCCCCTTGACCCCCAGGGGAGCTTCTCCCTGTCTGGAGGGGGGGGCTGAAGGGGGGGTCCCTGCTCTCCCCCCAGGAGCCTCTTTATTTCGTGCAGCCCCAGAGATGCCATGCCAGCCCCAGGGGGGAAAGGGTGGGTCTCAGGGCAGCAGAGGGGGGAGAGTCCTCCTGGGAAAGGAGCCTGGGGGGGGGGGGGCTCTGTCCCAGCCTCAGGACAAGCAGCCCTAGGAAGGAAGCACCAGTCTGGGGCTCCCCAGCCCCCCCACTTCAGGGAGGGGGCTGCTAGGAGGGACCCTAGGGAAATGGAGGCTGCATCTGCTACCCTCTGTGGCTGGACCAGGAGAGACCCCTGAGGCTCAGGTGGGGGGGCTGGGGGTCCCTGGAGATGGGAGATGGGTTTGGGGGGGGGGTGGAGGGAGGCCTTTGCCCTGCAGAAGGAGCCTTCTTCCTGGGGAGCAGAGCTGCTCAGGCCCCCTGCATGTGCCAGGCCTCCCTGCCCGCCTCTCCTGGGGTTGAGACCAGATGGAACAAAGGCCTCCCTTCCCTCTGCTTGGCCTGCATCCCTTCCTTTCTCCCAGCTCAGGGCTGCCCAAAGGGCCTCAGAGGATCCAGCCTTTCTGCACCCTTCTTGGCTCCCAGGCCAGGAGGCTGGAATGGAGGGGACCCCCGAGACAAGAGGGACCCTGCACAACCTCTCCCCCAACAGCCACTCTCTGTGTGTGTGTGTGTGTGTGTCTGGGGGATCCAAGTGGGGACCCAGCCCAGGTAAGGAAGGGGGCAAAGTCCCAGGAGGCCCCACCTGCCTCCCTTCCTCCCCTCCTGTCCCGGTCACACTCTGGGCCTTTGGGTGCTATTGGGGGTTTCTGGGTTCAATGTGGCTGCCCCGATCGGGAAAGAGGCCTCTGAATGAGCCTCTAGAGGATCCTCGACTTATGACCACAACGGAGTCCAGAATGTCTGGCTAAATAATACAATCGTTGTGAGTTTTGCCCCATTTTATGACATTTCTTCCAGCAGTTCTAAAGTGAATCTAGCTTCCCCACTGATGTTGCTTGCTGGAAGGTCCCCAAAGCCCCCCCCCCCCCAATGAGTCCGGGAAACTGTGATATCAAAAATAGGAGGCAGCTGCCCAATCACCTGACCATGGGGTTGCTGTCGTAACTTTAAGCATGAGGTATGGCCAAAAGTCCCTTTATCAGGGCCATTGTGACTTTGAGCAGCCACTAAATGAAGCATCGTGAGTGGAGGCCCACCTACTGTCTGGGCAGAGACTCGGCTGTCCTGGCAGCTGCCTCAGACGGAGTCCTCAGACGCTCTCCAAGGGGCTTCCCCACAGACAGAGCACTGCAGGAGTTCATCCCAGAGGCGAGCAGGCCGTGGGGGCCATGAAGGGAGCCACGTGGCCCATGAAGGGAGCCACGTGGCCCTTCTGGCAGGACCTGTGGACCCAGGACCCCCAGATCAGGCCCTTGGTGTGGGGGGTTTGGGCTGGTGCCCCCCATCCATCCTCTGAGGGGATTCAGTCCCAGAACCAGATGGAGGAAACCCCTCAGGCCCCCCATTTGCTCCTGCCAAGTTTGGCTGGAGGCTCCCCACCCAAGGCACTGAGACCCCCCAGAGCCTGGACAAGGACCCTGGTCTCTCCTCCTGGGCCTCCATTGTATTCCCAATAGGGATGAGCCAAGTGGGGGGGCTCCCAGAAGCAAAGTCTCCCCTTGTGGAGGGGAGGAACCAGGACGGGGGCAGGAACCAGGACGGGGGCCCGGTTCAGGGAGGGGAGAGCTTCCTAGGAGCAGGAGGGGCTTCTGGGGGGGCAGGAAAGGCCCCTCCAGGCCGTCCTTCTCTCCCCTCTGCAGGGGAAGGAAAAAGGGACAGTGGTTGAGTTTAATGTCATTGTACCTTGTTCAACGAAATCGTCAGTGCACATCATAAGCATGAAAATAAACACAAACACACATTCTTCACCCTCCACACATTGAACCAACCCCCCCCCCCCCCCCCCCCCCCCCC
>BLBF01015125.1:0-26085 GCA_015471245.1 Laticauda colubrina
TCACAAGCAGTTTTGGGTAATAAAGGAAAAAAAATTGGGAAGCACTGATTTCGCGCCCTTGATTCAGGAAATGCAAATGTTCCAAAGTTATTTTGAATGTGCTACATTTTTCAGGTTCTACAGTTTTAAAAAAAGTAAGTCTTTTTTAAAATAAAGTTTTAAAACTTGTTTTAGTTTTAAACCATAGGCTGTATCTTCAACAGTTGTACATTTTGAATTGTTTTTCTTGGCAACAGTCTCAAAAGCAACAGTTAAGAATTATTTGTAAGTATATTTTCCTCCCTAAGAATAATATGTGTTACTCAGTCCTAACATTTAAGTCACAGTAGTCTTTTTTTTAGTTGTAGAGGCAATTATGATTTAAATTATCCTTTTGTTCTGGAATTGGTATTAACTCTGGAATTCAGTGTTCCAGCACAAACAGTATTATTCATCCTAACAGTGATGATGCTTGTACAGCAGAATAATACTATTTTAGCAACCAAGTTATGGCTTCTTAGAAAATGGATATTTATCATCAATAAGAACATGGAATAGAATCTAAAAGCTTATTTCACAATACATTTTTTAGTCCTTAGGGTCTCACAAGGGTCTTACTTTGCAGTAAAATCAACAAACATAGCTATTCCATTAAGAACCATTTCTATTTCAAGTAAGATGTGAAGCAGTCTATTTGCTTGACACTGTGAAGTTCCAAAAGATTTAGGTCAAGTCTTACTTCCTGATAAGATTACAGTGGCTGTGTAATCTGGAATACTTTACAGTCATTTCTAATTTCCTGTAGAACAGTAGCTAAAATGAAGCAAGGAAATAAAGGAACGAAGAAGGAGCAATGCACGTTTGTCATTGCCAAAATGTACATTTGCTTTTCAGCAGGCGTTAAATGCCTGCCACCTCCAGGCAAGCAGTGGCTTCACAGCTCCTTACTAGCACAATGTGGAAAGAGTAGCAGAACCAAAACAATGTACTTTAAATAGCCCATTACTTTTGTTGAATGCAATTTTGATATTTAAAAAAAACCTCTTTTAAATATTGTTGCTTTGTTTCCAGCTGTTAAAATCAACCATGTTTAGTTATCATAATAACCAAATGCAGTAGCTGATTTGAGCAGCAGGGAGGTGGCCTCATTACTCAGAAGAGTTTTTAAATGATCCCATTTTCTTCATCACAATAGTACTTTCTTGCCGATTAAAAATCGCTTCATAGTCTTGGCACTTCTAGCCTGGCTGACTGATGTGGCATCTTTGGGTTGGCTCCAGGCCATTGAAAGTGCTTAGCAACACTGAAGTTTTACGCTGCTTGAGCAAGAAACTGAAGAAAGGTTATAAGAAATGAAGCATGAGGAAAACCACATCTGTATAAATCCTAAAGTTTCTAGTTTCTAATTGGGTAGGGGGGATAGAAAAATGTACCTGTATATAAAAAAGGGATTCACCAGTTATAAGCTAATTTTTGTAACTTTGGAAAACCAGAAAGTATTTTGAAATTGAAATTGACAGAAAATGTGGGAGAGGAATTGTGAAAGGTAAATCCCATGCACCATTACATAAAATCCTGTACTGTGTCCCACTGAGTTCATAGTGTCTTAATTCTAGGTAAATATGTATAAGAAATCTTTGAATACAGAGACTCATAATCTAAACTCAATTTGGCATGTATCTCCACTGCTTCTGAAAACAGATGTGTGCTGTTCTGTTTCTTGGCATCTGTCATTTCAAGAATATCCAATGCACTCAGCTGTGACTAATTAATTGCAGACTTCTTTAAACATGGCTATAATATGTTTTCTGAACAGAATAAATGTACAGTATTTTTTAAATGTTAAATTGCTACTTATACAGGGCGTCTTTGTGTGATCTTCATTAGAAAACAGTGTTGAAGTTGCACTTGGATACCTCTGCAAATGTTATTGTTTGGAGAGGATCTTAGGACATAGCCACTGTTTTTACTCCAGCAAGCCTTTAGACCAGGGGTGTCAAACTCGATTTCATTGAGGGCCACATCAAAGTTGTGTTTGACCTCGGGAGGGCTGGGAGTGTGGCCAGCTCAATCTCACTCACGTCAAGGGTACCTGTGGTGGCCCAAGAGAGCTGCCAATAAAAACAAAGTTCCTGGGCATTGAGTCTGCTTTAAACTGATACGTTTCAGGTCATCTTTTCCCATAAATCTATTTCAAGAGCATAGATGCCATTATCTCCTGTGGAATCCCTTCCTGAGCTGCTGGACAGAGTTGTTGTGCTGGTAGTGGACTCTCCACCATTACTAGGGCTGACTGGGGAACTTGAATTTCCACACCTTCTAAGTGAGGTCTGGCTGGGCTCATGATGTGTGTGGGGGGCACCACAGTGACCATGGGTTTGTACCGGTAACTCCTAGACCTGAGTAATGGTCACATCTAGATTTCATTTGAAGAATGTCTGCTGGGTGATCTGCGCGCAGACATGCGAAAATAAATCTTCATCTAATTAATAGAGAATTTTCCTATTTTGAGCATCTTATTTTATTCTTGCTATACTTCCTCTTTCACTACTTGCAGTAAAAATATCTCAATCAGACCAATTGGCTTTTAAATACTGCTTAAGCCCCTGTCACACTGCACCAACGGATGGAAAGAGGATGTAAAACAGAGAAAATCACTTGCCATCCGTTGATAAACGCGATGCTTTCGTTCTGTACTCACTGTCTCCGTTTTGCTTCCTCTCTATCCGTCCAGCATCCGTCTATTGACATTTCAACCAATCAGAGGGTTTTGAGCTGCTCAAAACTTTTGAGCAGAAAATGTATCCAATGCGTCCGTTCTGCATCTGCTAGGCATACGGGGGACATCCGTTCTGCATCCGTTACACATCTGCTATATCTGCTAGGCATCCGCTGCGCATCTGCGCAACTCAATCCGCTCCAGCGGTAAACGGACGCAAGGAGGAAGCGGAACAGATGTGGAATGGATGTGCAGCGTTACTAGCACGGACGGAGAAAGCATAAAAGCGGATGCAGCATGCAAAGAAAGCATTTAAAATGGAAAAAACATTCGCAGAGGGGACCTATCTTGGATATTAAGGATGTCTAGAGGATGCAAAGGGACACATAGGGGAAAACCTATATTGCCTATAAAAAGGGGGAGCAACTCACCTGGATCTCACTTTCAGACCAGCAGCCCTGCTGTGCAGACCTCTGCAGCCTTCATCTGCCTCTTCCTCTTCCACAGCATCCAGTCATCTCCACCATGGATCATAACAAACTCCTTTTGGTAGCCACCATCCTTCTGCAACAGTGCAAAGCCATCTACAGGCTCTGTGAACTCTACTATGGGAAGAAAAAGAGGCCTCCAAGAAGCGTCTGGGTCCAAAGATGGATCAGGAGAAGAGCAGAGTACGGACTGTACAACAAGCTGATGGTGGAGCTCAGGAACGAAGACACTCGTGCATTCCAGAACTTCATGAGGATGCCTCCAGCCATGTTTGACGAAGTTGTGCAGCAGCTGACACCCAGGTTGACCAAGCAGAGCATCAAATTCTGCCCCAGCCTGGACCCTGGGCTCAAGGTGGCACTCACTCTGCGCCACCTGGCCTCTGGAACCACATACAGAAACATGCAGTATGCCTGGAGGGTGCCACACAACACCATCAGCATTGTGGTCAGAGAAGTGGTGCAAGCCATCATCGAAGAATACAAGGAGGAGCTCCTCCAGTGCCCCTCCACTGAAGAAGGATGGAAGAAAGTTGCAGAGCAGTGGTATCAGAAGTGGAACTTCCCCCTCACCGTTGGAGCCATAGATGGCAAGCACGTGGCCTGCAAAGCGCCAGCCAAGTCAGGGTCCACTTATTTCAACTACAAGGGCTTCTTCAGCATCATCCTCTTTGCCATGGTCAATGCTGATTACAAGTTCATGTACATCGCTGCTTCAGGCAACGGCTCAGCTTCAGATGCCCAGGTATACAACGCCAGTGACCTCAAGGACGGACTGGAACACCACCTCATCATGGGCTTCCCAGATCCAGACCCCCTGCCCAATGACACGCAAGATGTGCCCTACTTCATCGTGGGGGATGACGCCTTCTCCCTCAGAACCTACCTCATGAAGCCCTACTTCCAGACTCCTCACCCGTGAAGAGAGGATCTTCAACTACAGGCTGTCCAGGGCAAGGCGGGTGGTGGAGAACGCCTTTGGCATCCTGGCCAACAGGTTCCAGGTACTTCTCACCACCATGCAGCATCCCCCAGAGACCGTGAGGAGGATCGTGGAAGCTTGCTGCATCCTGCACAATCTCATGCGCACCGGCTATCCAGTCTTGCAGAACAGGCTCGTGGACCTCCAGCAAGGCAATGGGGTCATGGAGCCTGGGGAATGGAGGCAAGGGCGAAACCTCATAGACACTGTGGATGTGCAAGGCCCCAACAGAGCCTCACGTGAAGGGAAGAAGCAGCGCAACCTCCTGAAACACTGGTGCAACTCCCCAGCTGGAGCAGTGGAGTGGCAAGACAGGATGGTAGATGATTAATGGATGGTTCCTTCAGCCTGTCTCATCACACGGATGAGATTGGGCCATGTATGTTGGGTGGGCCTACAATGAACAGGGCATTTAATAAAGAGTTGTGTTTATGTTCAAATGTGTGGATCAATGCTAACATTAGTATTGATAATGAAGGGCCATAGGTGTGGCACCTGGGAGGGTGGACTATACAGTCCCACTATGCTTGCACTGGAGGTTTATCTATCCCACAGCTATCTTAACCCATCCCACAGGTATCTTAACCCATCCCAAAGGTATCCCTGCCCATCCCACTGCTATTACCCATTCCACAGGTATCCCTGCCCATCCCACTGCTATCTTAACCCATCCCACAAGCATGCAAAGGCTTAAACCATTTCTAAAAGTTTCCACCAAGACTTTATTGACATAAATAAATGAAGCAAGTGTGTGAAGCAAAGATAAACTTTATTAATCACAAGCTGTAAAAGAAAAATGACCCAAGTGAAGTGTCGAAATAAAGACTACAGGTAGCCACCCAGTCTCTGGCACTCCTCTTGGTCACTCGGAGGTGTGCCCAGTCTCAGGGGTGAAGGGTCCAGGTGCTGTGGAGGTGGCTGCTGCTGGAGTGCTGGTCTGAAGCGCCACTGGGGTGCCTGGCCCCGAGATGACAACAGGTGACAGTGTGTTGAGGAAGCTCTTGGACAGCTGGCTCAGCCCCGTGATGTTGAAAGCTCCTTCCTCCATGCCATGTGGTGTCAGCCCCAGTACCGATGACAGATGTGCTGAGGCAGAGCTTGGCTGTGGGGTGGAGGAAGGAGCAGTGTAGTGGGGCTGTCTGGTCTGCAGCTGGGTGAGGACTGGCGTTGGTGGCATCAGTGGCATTGGTGGCATTGGTGTCGTCGGTGGCATCATTGGCGTGGGTGGCATCGGTGGCATCGGTGGAACCGGTGGCAATGGTGTCGTCCGATGACTCTGTGCCTGGACTGGGAAGGGCTGCTGCCTGTGCTGCTGGACCTCCTGGTAGCCATAGCCCTGGTAGGTGAGGGCCTGTGGAAAGCCTTGGTATGGGAGGGACATCACCTGGGGTGGAGCAGCAGACCTGGACTGGGTGGGAGCAGGTTCCTCTGGATCTGGAGGGTTGTGAAGCAGCTCGGTGATCCGGTCCTTCACCACCTGGTACTGGGGTTCCGCCATGTCCGTGAGGGTCTGGTTGACATAGGTGAGGAAGGGCTTGCGGTTGGAGGATGAGGAGTCGGTGTGGACCAGCTGAGAGAGGAGATCTATGCTGCTCCGGATGGTGTCCCTGATCTCCAGCAGGACAGTGTGGCTCTGCCCCTCCTGTCTGGCTCTCTGCCTTTCTGTGGAGGTGGAGCTGTGGGTGGATGCGGGTAGGGCTGTGGTGGAAGTGCCGTCTCCTTTCTCCCACTGCACCAGGGAGTTCTCCATGTGCTCCACCATGGTTAAAACAGCTGTCCACGGGTTCTCCGCCGTGGCACGCTCCACAAACCTGCCAGGAGACAGGAGCTGACTCTCGGCCGGAAGAGGACTGACTCTCAGCAGGCTGCCGGAGAGAAACGGTCATGAGAGGGGCTGCTGCTGCTCCTCGGTGGCGGATCTCACCCTCCAGGAAGCTGCACCTGGCCATGACATAGGTCTCTCTGTCTGTCAGCTTAACCGTGGCCTGGCCAGATTTCTTCAGGTGCAGCTTCCCGTAGCAGGTGTGCATGTGCTTCCACCAGCCGAGTAGCACATCCGATGTGTAGCCCAGACTCTCCGCCTTCTCTCTCCAAGCAGCCTGTTTCCTTTTGGTGTCCCTGTAGAGCCGGTGTCCCTTCCACCACAGATAGTCATTCTCTCTCAGCCACTCCAGCACCTCATCCTCGTGTTCCTCCTCAATGGAGTATTGCCTCCTCTCCAGTTCCCGCATATGCCTCTTCCTCCCTTTGGCAGGACCAGATGGGCTCTCATCAGAGGGGCTTCCAGTTTTTAGGGGCTGCTCCTCCACACCACCACCAGCAGCAGCAGGATCATCATCATCATCATCAGCAGCAGCAGCATCATCAGCAGGATCATAATCAGCTTCAGCAGCAGCAGCAGCAGCAGCACGAGCAGGACCAGCAGTACGAGCAGCATGAGCAGGACCAGGAGCACGAGCAGTACGAGCAGGACCAGCAGGACGAGGAGCAGCTTCAGCAGAGTAAGCACCAGCAGAAGCACCACTGCCAGGAGCAGCCTCAGCAGAGTAAGCATGAGCAGAAGCACCACCGCCAGGAGCAGCATCATCAGTTCCTCCAGAAGCAGAAGTAGCAGAAGCCCCAGCCTCAGAAGAGCGAGCCCGTGCTACAGAAGCCCCAGCAGAAGCAGAGTGAGGGCCAGGGGGCGGGAGGGTGGCCCTGTCCCTCTTGCCAGGGCTGGCAGCAGATGGCTGAGGCTTCCTCTTTTTCCCCATGGTTGCGGGGTTGCTGGCTGGCAGGGAGGCTGGCAGGGAGGCTGGCAGGAAGGCTGCCAGGCAGGCAGGAACCAAGGCTGGCAGGAAGGCAGGCACCAAGGCTTGCAGGAAGGCTGGCAGGCAGGCAGTCACCAAGGCTGGCAGGAAGGCTGGCAGGAAGGCTGGCAGGCAGGTAGGCACCAAGGCTGGCAGGCAGGCAGGAACCAAGGCTGGCAGGCAGACTGGCTTGCAGGGAGGGTGGCAGGGAGGCTGGCAGCAAGGCTGGCAGGCAGGCAGACAGCAAGGCTGGCAGGCAGGCAGACAGCAAGGCTGGCAGGGAGGTGGCAGCAAGGCTGGCAGGCAGGCATGCAGGCAGGGCAGGTAAGGCTGTCAATCCGTCCGGCAGCAGGTCTTTCCTCTGAATGGTGACCTGCTTCCAAGCTGCTTCCCTTTATATCCGTGGGGCTTACGCAATGCATCCTCCCCGCATGCGCAATTAACGCTTGGCATCCGTTAGGCTTCCGCTGTGCATCCGCTCGGCTTCTGCTGTGCATCCACTCCATCCGCTCTGCATCCGCTCTGCATCCGCTGTATCTGTTAAGCCTGGGTTCCCCAACCAGGGTTAGGTAGACAAGCTAAACAGAATGTGCAGCGTTAGTCAGATAGGCACACAGATAAATGAGTGAGCTAAGCTTGTATGTTTATTAACATACAGTAAAAATAACAGATACGCTTGTGCTATCAAGAATATATTTTATTCCAGTATAAGTTTATAGCATAGTCAAAAACAGTCCAATATTCATTTACCATGTAGTCAGTCCATTCAGGGATATTCAGTTAGCAAAGTCCATGTAGAATATCCTATTGTCAGTTCACATAAATCAGTCCGTTGTTGTCTCTCCCGTTCGAGCAATGCAGTCTTGCTTCCAAGCAGTAATCAGGGATCATCAAAGCCAGAGAGAGAGAGAGAGCAAGCTGTAGCCTTGCTACTTTTATATGGTTTTCATAACCACACCCACAATTGCTATTTTACATTTAAAGCTGCATACACTAACTATGATTCATAGTTATTATTTCACCTAAAACAGTTAGGGTGAACAATGTTATCCCTAACAGTATCCATTCCGCGTCCGCTTTGCTGCGGCCCCCCGGAAGCCTATCGGATGTGCCATCCGCTCCCATCCGCTTCCATCTGCTAGGCTTCTGTTCTGCATCCGCTTTCCATCCGCTCTGCGTCCTCCCCGCGTCCGTTCCTTTCTGTGTTATCTGCTCTGGTTATGCAAATTTTTGCCCCTTTTGAGAGCGGACAACAACGGATGGAACATTTTTCTCGTCCGCTGTGTCCTTTTTACAAACGTTTTGCATGCGTTGGGCAATGTGACAGAGCCTTTACCTTTGTTGCAATTTATAGCAAGGGTTTACGGGCATGTACATGTCAAGAGGTGGGTGATGCACATTGAGGAGATCCACAATAGCCAAAATTAAAGGACTAAATCATGATTGAAATGGTGAATGGTTTGGGGAGCAAGCTCAAGACTTTGGCAACAGTAATGTCTGTCTGTATACAAGTCGTCTTCAGCACAGTACTGTACATCAGAGAAATGTTGAGGCTACAGTTGCAACAAAATACTGCTGGATGAAAAACCAGAGTGTCACAGATCTAACATACGTAGCAAAACTAGGTTGAAAAAGGACATCGTTTGCTTCAGGCATCTGTAGAACAGGTTGAAAAGGACAACCACTTTACCTGGGGATTCTGGAAGCAAGTCCTTTGAGGCTGTCCCTATGTTAAATACTTGTCAACTCTCATAACCATATTATATCAAGCCGCTACTCTGCTGTAGTGTGCACCCCCAAAGGTGACATCCAAAGTGCAGAGGATTGTGGGTAATGAGATGCAAATTGGGAAAGAGACAATAAACTGTGTTGCAAGTGCTTGTGGCAGGAGCTAGCTTTTAAAAAGTCAGCCTGATTGCCTCTCTGGTAATTTGCATAGTATTAGGCAGAGATATTTCCTTTTTTAAACTTGAACTTTTTTTCTTTCAGGGGTCACCTCCAACTAATTACATCCCCAGTGCTGCTTTACAAAAGAAGCTGCATGGATGTGATTACATGGTTTGAAGTGCAACCAGGAGATTTTATAGTACTGAAGAGGGAGGGGAAAAGGCCACTAGCCATGTGAACTTGGCTAGCTTTTAATGCATAAATTTGGGTAGTTTAATTATAGGAGTCTTGCATGTGGTTCTGTTTACACAGGCTTCCAAACATGGAGCTTATGTCGAGTGCAACAAGCACTATAGTGCACAGAGTTCAAGCCCTGCTGAAAACAAACAAAAGAGTCCATCCACTAATCATATATTTGCCTGGTGCCAAATTCCAGTTTCCAGCTGGGAGCAATTTTATGCTGGAATTTAATATAGCCAAGTTGAAATGAATCTCTTTTTCTCTGATGTGCAAGGATCATCCAACAACTAATCACTCCAATGTTTTCTTCTGGCATTTGAAACCAACTTTTATTTCAATTTGCCCCAAGCTCTTCTGCAATGTGTGATGGCTGTCAAAAGTGTCATTGAAAAATGAAATGTAAAATCTTGAGACATGCAATTTACAAGTAGAAAACTAGCAAGAGTCCTACTATTTGCCTTCAGATAGATTTGGCAATCTAATTTAATGGCACTGTAAGTTTTTTTTTTTTTTTAAATCCAGGATTGTGGACTTTAGCAAGACCTTTTGACTAAGATCTTTGAAGAAACTATTTAGAAAGTTTGCCTTGTTGAATTTAGAAAGTCTACATCCCAATGTTAAATTGGATTCCAGTTGATACTGGAAAGCTACAGTGTGGTATTATATCAATATATCATTTGATATGAATGTTAATTCCAGAAAATGTCCATAATTATAGAAGGGCATTCAGACCTTTAGTTAGTATAAAAGTTTGAATTATTTCTTTTCTCTGAAAATCAAGATTTTAAGGTCTGAAAAACATGAGTATAAAATCTTATATCTGTGAAATCATCAGGAGTTGAACTAGACTTGAGGGAAATATTAATTGTCATGCATGGCAGCCAAACTTTCCTAGAACTGGGAGCTCCATCTTTATTGGAAGAGGAACCATTTATTATGAGCTGAAAGGTGGGAGCTATTTATCTTAAGGATAGTATTTTTCAAATGAAATCTTTAGGAACTCACAGCAAGAGATGTCTAGTGTTTGCTTTTTAAGGAATATTCTGTAAGAATACATGTAACCTGGTCAGATTGCAGCTTTATTGCCAGAGGACAGTACGAAAGTCAGTATCATTCAAGCTAGTTTTAAAAGTCAGCTGTGCACAGTGACTTGTGGACCATTATCAATGCCTTTATTTCTGCAGGCTGTATATAGATATGAATAATCAAATCTCATGCTTCAATACAGAAGCATTCCTTACTTCAGCTGGAAATGAATCTGCTTTGTATGGCTTTATTGATTAATAAGTTCATTGTCCTTAAAAATGGCTTGATTATTATTATATCCTTTCGCTGAAACATCAACTGCCATATTAGTCACTGAACCTAGAGGCATAGGTATAGACTGATCTAAGGCAATGCTATGATACAAATTGACTGGAAACAAAATATAGTATCTGACTGGGTAGGCAGTGGAAGAGTCTGCTGGCTGATTCCTGAATCCCCATGATAAAAAATATAATATTTTTTCTCAAAGGACGTTGCAGCAGAAATGCAAACTGAGGAGCAGAAAAAATGCAATACCTCAGATTAAGGTTTTCACGAGTGAAGTATTTTTATATCAACCATTATAGAGCAAGCACATTGTGAAGACTCATAACATGTGTCTGAATATCAGGTATCTGTGCTTATGTTTCTGCTCTGTTCAGCCCCCCTGAGATAGGATTAAAATATTGAAAAATGTAGGGAATGTGTCTTTCTTTTCTCTTCCTTTTTTTCCCTTTTCAGAGATTGAACATAATCAGAGCTAATCAGAAAATTATGAGCTGCCTGATTGCTGATTAGATTTCTAATGTTAATATAGTCAAGAAGCCTCTCTTAGTGTTGTATTTTAACAAAAATGTAAAAATAATGTTTCCAGAAGGTGAAAGAAAAAAACTCTACTCCTTAAGAGGACACCTGTGTCCACCTGTGGACACCTAAGAATAGAGTCAGAGAAAGTAGCAAAACTTTCTAATCTAGGGGTGATCTTTGCATGTGATTCTGAAATAAGTAAGCACTTTGCTAGTTAGCAAGAGGCGTATTTCTTCCTATTGAAACTGTACAGTGATGATGTTGAAATTGTGGTGCAACAACAGTGACATGAGGAACATGTGATGAATAGTTTCTTCTTTTAAAAATATTACTAAGGCATGAATGCTGCAGGGTAAACATATGGGCAGTAATGGAATATCCAGTTTCTTGTAAAACAGAAATAAGTTGTCAGTATCCTAAGAAACTTGGGTGATTGGGTACTTCTTCACCTTTACTACCTCCTGGTAAATGACTGGGAACACCCACCATATCTTTGGTGAACAGGTGAACAGGTAGTAGTTTTACAAGTGTCTATAGCAATAGCACTTAGATTTATATACTGCTTCATAGTATTTTACAGTCCTCTCTAAGCAGTTTACAGAGTCAGTCTATTGCCCCAACAGTCTGGGTCCTCATTTTGCCCACCTCAGAAGGATGGAAGGCTGAGTCATCCTTGAGCCAACCAGGATCAAACTGCTGGCAGTCGGCAGAATTAATTTGCAATACTGCATTCTAACCACTGTGCCATCATGGCTCAATACCTTCATCTATACATTCCAAGTAAGCCCATCCAATCCAAAAGATTGGGGATTTGTTGTAAGGCATGCCTATTTATCTTTGTGATATTTTTACAGTATGAATTCCAATTAATGTGGGGACATACATAGAGCTATCGTATCTGGTTTTGGAAAATTGAGACATCTGTAAGGAATTTGAACTTTCTGTATTTGCTGCTATTTAAAGGTCATCTGGCTTTTTCCTGACCAAATATAGTAGATCAAAACCTAAGAATACTTCTCCTAGGCAGATCCATGTTATCAGTCATATATTTATGGCCAGTGAGATATCTACAAGTAGCTCACATGCCGGGTTTTACTACTGGCAACCATTCTTGGTTGTTGACAAATCCACAAAATAATTCACACTTAGAAACCAGTGCCATATAGGCCAAGACTACTTTTGTTGTAACCTTTTGTGATAAACTTTTGTGGTTTATCTGAATCATTTTCTTAAGGTATGTTCTTGGTGCAGGCTCATGTTCCATTCATCTGATCTTTGCCTTGACAGCAGTTCTTCTTCCTGTCCTTCAAAACTATTCCCTGTATCCTCTACAATGTTCCCAATCTTCTTTTCAAAGCTCAATTCCTTCAATAGTATTCTTATATAAAATCAACTTGTATTACTTGTTAATATAAGGATATGTTTTTCTACTGGATTAAAAAAAGCAACATTCGAATGCTCACTGATCCCAGATATGGTCAAGGAACTGCTAAAGTCATAGATGTATAGGATCATTATTTATTAGTACGAGATAATATTAACATACCATTCTTAAGGCCCTTCATACGTTACTGACCACACAAGCAGGACGCGACCTATTTACAGGTAGTCCTCAATTTATGGCCACAATTAAAATGATAAATGTGGTCATTGTGACATTATGACATTGTGGTCATAAATCACCATGTGACTGAACTTGATTTTATTAACCTTTCTACAACGGCTATTAAGTGAATTGCTATAGCCTTTAAGCAAATTATATGCTTATTAATCCAAATACAGCTTATCAATGGACAGTTTTTGGCAGAAAATAGCAAAAAACAGTCACAAAATACAATCACGTCACCATGGAACGCTGCAACAAAATCTAAACGTGAGCCAGTTGACAGGTGCCCAAAATGCGATTGTGTGACTGAGGGGTTGGTGCGGCAGTCATAACTTTGAGGATGGAACATAAGTAACTTTTTTCAATTTTGCCTTAACTTCAAACAGTCATTAAATGAATAGCAATAAGTCGAGAACTACCACTATTGCTTCAGGTAATCCTCAACTTTCAACCACAACTGAGCCCCAAATTTTGGTTTCCAAGCATGTCATTTGTTAAGTACATTTTGCCCCATTTTACCATTTTTCTTGCCACCGTTGTTAAGTGAATCGCTGCCATTTTTTTTAGTTAGTGACATGGTTGTTAAGTGAATGCAGCTTCCCCACTGACTTTGCTTGTCAGAAGGTCACAAAAGGTAAATCACATGACACTGGGATACTGCAACCATCATAAATATGTGTCAGTTGCCAAGTGTCATAATTTTGTTCATGCTGCAATGGTTGTAAGTGTGAAAAATGGACATAAGTCACTTTTTTCACTGCCATTGTAACTGAAGAGTCACTAAATGAACTGTTATAAGTTGAGGACTACCTGTATTTAAAATAAAATGAATAGTAAAGCCAACCGATTGAACTCTTTTCACTTTGTCACTTCTGCTTCCCCGCTATTTATTTTTGTGTCCCTTTTGCTTCTGCCTTGACATTGCTAGTACTGTTGTGGTAATCTAAAACTAATCTCTATACAAGTTAGACTATGGTGTCCATTACCCATGATCTATTACCTCTCTTTACTTAGGTAATGAAGTTTACACTCTAGTACTGTGAGGTGGAAGCAGATAAAAAACCACCAAAAGATCCATTGATCCAAGGAAAACAAGGTTTTATTCACATGTCTGCAGAGACGGGTTCCCTCAGGCATTGAAGGAACCCAGAGCAAAATTCAGGCAGCATTTTTATACCCTAACTGTCCGCCCCCTCGTACGAGGGCTTGGCTCACATTCTTTCTGTTTTCAAATTGACACATACATTTCAAAGGTTTATGCTGGGTCCCTATCTAGCAAAAGCAGTTACACGGTTTCTGACACCTCAGCACTTTATTACAATTCCTCATTGTTCTAGCCTCATCTTGTTTTTTTTTCTCTTGTGCACAAACTGGAACACTTTCTTATTTAGCAGAGCTACTGAGTTTGAGACACACTTCCTTATTTAATTCAGTAGGCCATCCAACATGACTTCGGTTCTGCTCACAATCCCCCCTTTTTCTTTATCCACTCTTGTCTCAAACTCAAGTAGCAGATCCTCTGCTTCTTTCAGAGTGATTTCTCTCTGATACATCATTAGAGGTTCTGCTTCCTGCTTCTTCTCAAATCTTGAACCCAAGGATTTCCCTATCTTTCCACACATTGTTGTTGCACCAGGGAGACACTGAACACAACAACACAACAATACACAGCATATAATAATCAATATAATTCCCATTATGGTAGATCTAAAACAAGTGGAACTGGGAAGCCAAGACCATATTGCTCCCTACAGGTCTGGCAATGAGGAGTCACCTCTTTGTGATAATGGATTAGAATGAATACGTTCTTCCATTACTTTTACTGTCTTTGTAATATTGGGTTGGAAATCATGGATGTATACACAGCAATGTGAATGAATCAGAGCACACACACACCCTTTTGTAGCTAATACAATGTCTAAAGCATACCTATTTTGTAGAGCAACCTGTCTTACTTCAGAAAGCTCGGTGTTGATCATTTTAATATTCTTTATTGTATCATTGAACATTGTTACCGTGAAGTTATTTAGAATATGTATATCTCAGTAGTTCATGGCTACTCCCAATGGTGTTATTATACCACGGGAGATTTAGGTCCAGAGTCTCTGGATAAGGCCAGATTCTGAGTCTCTTTTGTTACGTATCCGGCCTTGGGGAAGGCCATCAAGTTTATATATCACCGGTATCACATACCCGATTGTACATGTGCCACTCCAGTAAGGTGGCATCTCCCTGTATGCATATTTCCCACACAATACCCACCTAAAGTTTTCCATAGCATGGGTCTATTGTGATGTTTGGGTCCAATTGATCATTTCCTCAAAATGCATACACATCTGATACTGATCTTGATTAAAATAATCTAATTTATGATAACTCTTGGTGTAGCTATGGTTACTACAGGATGATGGCATATCAAAAGTCTTATTACATTTTTCCCAATCTCCTAAATGGAGCCCTCTAGTTTCATTTCTCCTAAAATATACATACGCCGTTTCCCTTAAATGAACAATAATCCTTCCTGTTATATTTCGTTCTACACCATATTTTTCTATCCCGTGCCTCTGTGGTCTTACTCTGTTCTGATCAAGTGGAATTGCATGTAGGATTAATCCTTCACCTGTTCTTCCTGGCATGTGCATGCATAACCAGCAATTGGTGATGTTCAAGGAATGTGAGACCTTCTTGAGATCCTTTATGAACACATTGTCATTCCACAAGTCTGTTCCCAAGTCACCCGCAGGTCCAACATATTGTGAACTTTTTTGATGTATTAATATAAATATAGTTGCAACAAATAGTCCTCTCCAGAGTTCAGCTGACATCTCCATGGTGGTTTCTGCTGGGTATTTCTTCAAAGTTACCTTTAGCGGCTGACCGTCCACTGGGATTGCCTTCCAAAGTTTCTCAGGTTCCGGTGCTTTCTTGACTCTGCTGTAATGCGTCCAGCCTCCTTCCCGAGTACGGACTGCAGATTCAGTCATCAGTAGCACCTGGTACGGACCTTCCCAGCTAGGTTGCAGTTTTTCACTTCTCCAAGTCTTTATCAGGACCCAGTCTCCAGCCTCGTATGGGTGTTGGCTACCAGCCAAAGGTGGTCATTGCACCAACAGTCCCTGTTTGTGAAGAGAAAGCAAAGACCGAGACAGTGCCAGCAAATATTTCCGAAGGAACAAGTCCCTGAACTCTGGTATGGGATTGCCTAGTTTGGCCAAATAGGGTCTCCCCATCAGCATTTCAAAGGGAGAAACCCCTGTGTCTTTCCTTGGACAAGTTCTGATCCTGAGCAGAGCTAAGGGAAGATTCTTTGACAGTGACAAGCCATTTTCAAGTTGTGGTTTGGTCAAGTGTTTCTTCAATTTCCCGTTTGCTTTTTCAATTTTTCCACTGGATTCGGGATGCCATGGCGTGTGTAATTCCCATTTCACCCCCACCACCTCCATTACCCTTTGCAGAACCTTTTGGGTGAAATGAGTTCCTCTGTCTGAATCTATTGCTTCCATCATTCCATATCGTGGGATAATCTGTTCTGGTAAGATATTGGTTACTGTGGGAGCTGTGGCTCTTCTCGTGGGATAAGCCTCTACCCACCCTGTTAGTTGATCTTTGATCACAAGCAGGTATTTCCAACCCCCCTTTTCTGGCAACTCAGTGAAATCAATTTGTGCTCTCTGAAAAGGCCAACCCACTAGGGGTTGCCCTCCCATCTCTTTCTTGCGTGCCACTTTCTTATTTACTTTCAAACAAATCAAACATTTCCAGCAGATGCTCTGAGCTACTGTCCACATCCTCAGACTCCAATAGTGAGGTTTAATGGACATGACCAAGGCCTTCGTTCCCCAATGTCCTCCTTCATGAACTTTCTCCAATATTCCCCTGACAATGGGTGACATCACCTTGACTCCCTCCGACGTCTTCCATCCCTCTGGGGTTTTTACACATCCCTCTTTCTCCAACTCCAACTTTTCCTTTTTCTCTGGCTCCCATTCCTCCCTCTCGTCCTCCTTTTCCAGTATTGGTATAGATACCATTACCAACTCTATCTCCCCTGCAGCTTCCTTCACCCATTTGTCCGCCCATCGGTTTCCCACAACCTCTGGTGTGTTCCCCTTCTGATGTGCGTTCACATGGACAATTGATACTCGGCTGGGGAGTTGCAATGTCTCTAAGGCTTGTTCTACTAACTGCACTTGCTCTATTTGCTTCCCATCCGCCTTGATATATCCTCTTTCTTTCCAGATTTTCCCAAACATGTGCACCACCCCCCATGCATACTTGGAATCAGTCCAAATCATTACTTCCATCCCCTCAGCCAATTCCAAGGCTCTGGTCAGGGCAAGCAATTCACATTTCTGGTCTGACCAAGCAGCTGGGAGTGACCCTTTCTCTATTACCTCACCTTCCCCAGTTACTATTGCAAACCCAGATTTTCACTTTCCATTTTCCACCCTGTTAGATCCATCTATAAACCACCTCTCTCCCTTCTCCAATGGAGTCTCTTCCAAGTCCTCTCTAACCTTCGTCATGAGATCCACTTGCAATAGACAATCATGATCTTCCGGTTCCCACGCCTGCCTTCTCCCCTCCAAGAATTCTGCTGGATTTAGATTCTTGTCTGTTCCTATTACCACATCAGGACTGGTTCTCAAAATGGTTTCATACTTCAATATCCTCCCTTCGGTCATCCAAGTGGTAGCCAGCTGGCTCAACACTGAGTTGACCTGATGAGGCGAATGCACCACCAAAGCTCCCCCAAAGGTTAACTTTTTGCTCTCCACCACCAACATCGTTGTTGCTGCCACAGCCTGAACACAAACTGGCCATCCTTTCACAACCGGCTCCAAACCCTTGCTTCGGAAGGCTACCGGCTGGTACTGCCCCCCCTCTTTTGGACAAGGACTCCAACTGCTGTTCCCTGAGCCACCGCCACATACAAATGAAACGGTAATTTCAGGTTTGGCAAGGCTAAAACCGGAGCGATTGACAAAGCCTTCTTCAGCTCTTCCCACCTTTCACTATCTCCCTCCTCCCATTCTATGTGCTCTACCTTTCCAGGCAACTTTCTATGCAAAAACTGTGCCAACACTGTGAATTGGTCTCCCCAGATTCTGCAATGCCCCAATAATCCCAATGCTTTCCGCACCTCTGTCTTGTTCCTGGGAGGAGCCAAGCTCATGATCCCCTTCACCCTTTCAGGGTCCAAGGACCTAACCCCCTGCTGAATGTAATGTCCCAAATATTTCAACTTTTTTTCAACAAACTGAAGCTTCTCTTTTGAGACTTTCAGGCCCTGCTCCTTCAGCCAATTCAACAGACTCACAGAAGCCACTCTCACTTCCTTCTCTTTCTCCCCAGTTAACAACAAGTCATCCATGTACTGAATTAGGGTGATTCCTTTCTCTCTCTCAAACGACACCAACTTTTCTTCCAACGCCTGTCCAAACAACAAAGGGCTCTCGGTATATCCCTGAGGAAGTACCGTCCACCTCAACTGCTGTTTCCTTCCACTCTCAGGATCATTCCATTCAAAAGCAAACAAGTCTCTACTCCCCTCCTCCAAGGGGCATGCCCAAATAGCATCCTTCAGATCTATCACAGTAAACCATTTGTCTTTGGGAGGGATCCGCCTCAAGATGATATAGGGGTCAGGAACCACTGGGAATCTAGGAACCACTATCTCATTGATCTTCCTCAAATCATGAACCCATCTATGTTTCCCATCTTTTTTTATTACTGCTAAAACCGGTGAATTGAATGGTGACAAAGAGGTTCCAACAGTCCCTGTTTCAATAATCTGTCAATCACTGGTTTCAACCCTTTCCTACCTCTCTTACTCAGAGAATATTGTGGAGTCCACAGTTTAGTTATTCCTGGTTGTATCTTGATCTGAATGGACTGTATTGCCATCCTACTAACCCCTTCACCTCCTGCCCACACATCTGATGATATCTTCTCATCTTCCATTGTTAACATACACATGTGAACTTCCTTCCTTCTATCCCACAATTCTATTCCAAAAACATCCAACAAGTCTCTTCCTAGCAAGTTCACCCCTGAATCCAGAATATACAATATTTCGGTTTCAGTAACCACATCATTCAATTCCAATCTCACCTCTTCTAAAATCTTGACCTCTTGGGATTTCCCACTCACCCCAACCACCTTTAAAGTCTGCTTTGACCTGCATGCTCCCTCTACCGGATCGCATACAGATGTCCGGCTTGCGCTGGTGTCGATCAGGAACAGCCGTTCCTGATGGTCAGGACCCACTAACACATTTACCAATGGCTCCCCGCGGGTCCCTCTTGGGGAGCTGGAACCTCCCTAATCATATAGGGCATAGCTTCATTCCTCTGGGGTTTGGGGACATTCACACGCAAAATGTCCCTCTTTCCCACATCTGAAGCAAGTTCTACTCTGGGACGGCCGTTGGAATCGACCGCCTCGATTGCCCCCTGGACCTCCTCGCCTAACCGGGGGTCTCCACTCCCTGCTGGGAGATCTTTCATCTCTCCCCCTTGGCCTCAGATCTGACATCTGGGTCTCCCTGTTTTTCCTAACTTCATTCTTGGCTGCCGTTTGCACAGCAGCTACCATCATCTGAGACTTCTGTTTGGTTTTAACTGAGTCTCAGTTCACAAAAACTTTTTGGGCTGCTCTCATCAAATCTATCATGCCCAAATCAGTCCATCCCTCTGTCTTCTGGATCTTTTTCTGGATATCTGGCCATGCTTTGGTGACGAATTGCATATTCAGGAGAGTCTCAAAGGCAGGGGTTTCTGGCTCCACTCCGGAGTACTTAGTTAACCCTTCAAGGAGCCGAGCACAGAAATCCCACGGGGACACATCCTTTCCTTGTGTTATTTCAAATGCTTTGGTCAAGTTTTTCCCTTGAGGGATGGCCAATTTAATTCCTTCAATGATCATGCATTTCATATCTCTCATGTGCTCCCTATGAGCGTTATTATTGATGTTCCAATTTGGATTGGCTATGGGGAACTTTGTGTCTGCAGCCACTGCTCCCTGTTGCCCTGCATGTCTCCTATCCCAGGCAGCCATTGCTGCCCTCCTAATGAGGTTCCTCTCTTTGGGGGTGAAAAGGTGTCCAAGAATATACATCAGTTCTTGGTATGTGTATTCATTGGGCCCAAGAAACAATTCCAACTGTTCCGCCAGTTCATGAGCATTCTCATGGAGTTTCGGAAGGGTCTTTTTCAGATCCCGTAACTCGGCAGATTTTATGGGGACAGCCACGAAAATGGTGACTGGATTCCCCTGCGCATTCATGCCATTTGGGACCTCTCTGACTGGGAAGGCCGACACGGGATTGGCCAACCTTCCTCCTAGAGGCAAATTCTCTAGGTCCTTGTTTAATTGAGCCAGTTCCCTTCTGAGTCCTGGATATGCAGGTGGAGGTGGAGTCTGGGCAACTGGAGCCGGCAGGGGCGGTGGTGCCAGGACTGCCAGAGCCGATGCCGATGGACTCCACATTCCAGTCCTCAGTTTCACTTTCCTCCACCTTGCTGACAAACTGTCCTACTTCTGTTTCTGGTGGAACTGGACCTTCAAAGTGAACATGATATCATTCCTCCATATAGGTATTTGCTCCTTCATCCGGTGTTTCACTATATACTCTTTCAACTGAGTTATCCGGTACGTGCTGATATTCCCTTCGGGATCCCAGTGGTAAGGAAACTCAGGGTGTACTTAGGGATACTTCAGCCACCTATATTGGCATAGGTAGATCATTTTCTTTTTCTCTAGACTCCGAGTGTAAGTCCTCAGATGGGGCAACGACCATTGTTGTAGTAGTTGACCCAATGGGGAGTCAATCGGAATCAGCCTTCTCGGGGTCTTTTCTATCTCAATACCCATTCCTTCTTGGAACGTCTCACACTTGCTTTGTCCCTTTCCCATTCTCCACGCTACCTGCCAATAATCTCCCAGAGATTCCCAACTCAGGGATTTACACTGTCCTCCAGCAGTCGCTGGATTTCCAGAGTTTAAGGACAGTATATCCCTTCTTCTATCTCGAAAGGCGATAAACTTACCTGATACACCCCTGGTCTCCCGGAGACGAAAGGAGTGTGGGCGTCCCCACTTCAGGTGATCAATGACACTCCCGGAGCATGAGGCCGGCTTCTTTCTCACTTGTTTCCAAGAATAGTCTACTGAGTGCAGTTACCCCGGGATCCAACTGAGAAAAGGGAGGGGGCCCTCTACAATGGGAGACGGTGGTGCCACACTTACCCAGTCCCTTTTCTCCAGTCGAAATTCTGTCGGGCCCCACGTTGAGCGCCAAATTGTGAGGTGGAAGCAGATTAAAAAAACACCAAAAGATTCATTGATCCAAGGAAAACAATGTTTTATTCACATGTCTGCAGAGACAGGTTCCCTCAGGCATTGAAGGAACCCAGAGCAAAATTCAGGCAGCCATTTTTATACCCTAACTGTCCACCCCCTCGTACGAGGGCTTGGCTCACATTCTTTCTGTTTTAAAATTGACACATATATTTCAAAGGTTTATGCTGGCTCCCTATTTAGCAAAAGCAGTTACACAGTTTCTGACACCTCAGCACTTTATTACAATTCCTCATTGTTCTAGCCTCATCTTGTTTTTTTTCTCTTATGCACAAACTGGAACACTTTCTTATTTAGCAGAGCTACTGAGTTTGAGACACACTTCCTTATTTAATTCAATGGGCCGTCCAACATGACTTCAGTTCTGCTCACAGTACTGTGATGGAGAACCTATGGCACGCATGCCACAGATGGCACACAGAGCCATTTCTGCCAGCATTCGAGCTGAGGCAAACTTACCTCTCTGAGCATGCACGTACCTCACAGCTGATTTTGGGCCTGTTTGAGGCCTTTTTCAGCCTCCCAGAAGCTTGAGGAAAGCCTCTGCAGCCCAAAAAATAGGCCCATTTCATCACTTCCTGTATTTCCGGAAATACCAGAAATGATGAAACGGGCCTATTTTTGAGGCTGCAGAGGCTGCAGAGGCTTTCATCAAGCATCTGGGAGGCCAAAAAAGGCCTCAAATGGGCCGAAAATCAGTTGGAAGGCTCAGTGCAGGTAAGGGTGGTGGTGGTAGGGATTATGCATGCATGTGGGGGGGTGCACATTGCCTTCTGGGTGCTGGCATGTGATCAAGCACAAGCATGTGCACAATTTTTGACACAGGAGCCCAAAAGGGTTAGCCACCACTGGTCTAGTACATGTAAAACTAGACCAAGCTTGGAAAGTAGTCAGAAAGCCAAAGAAAATCTCATTCCGGTGTTTTCCTGAATGACTACAAACCTTGCCAATAATAGGGGAGTTGATTCTTCGGTGACCTCCTTTCCAAAATTAGAATAGTATCCGTGCTCAGCTGAAATGCATGCAAAATATATGTAACCGGAATAAATTTCTTCAAGCTCTTCAACAGAAAGTTTGGACTATTTTCCTGAAAGCTTCCATCATTCATCGTTCCCAGAATGCAGCTTCAGTTATAATGAGACATGTGGGCAAGCTGAGCCAGCAGGTGGAGCCTTCAGCCATAGCATATCAGGAGATGGAGATGGGGAAAACCTGAAAGTGAGAATGTGCCATTTCACTTCATTTGCCATACCGTTGATTGCAAAGTGAACACTTGCATTGTGGGGGAGGAGGGATGTCTCAGAATAATCCCCAGCAAAAGGAATATTGGTGTCTTAAAAGCTGTCTTAACAGCAGTGTGACATCACATGTATGAATGTCTTCTGACTCATTTCCTCACTAAGAGGGGGTAAGATCAGTTCACCTTATACAGGACTGGAAAATAATTTCAGGAGCTTCTATCACCACCAATACTTAATAAAGGGCATTATCCATGACTAGTCAGATTCACTCTTGATACCATGATGTCCCAGGAGAAACGGGCCATTTGGGATCCATGTGTAGGGCTCAAACACAATGCAATTGAGGGCCGCATAACTCTCTCATTTCAGAAATGACTGTAGAAAGGTATCAGGCATACATTTATCATCTGTTTGATGGTCTATCTTAACACATTATCTCCAGTTCCAAGTTGCCTTCAAAGTTGAAAGACTAAGGAAGCTTGCAGATACATAGTGTTGGACTTGTAAAGTTAAAGTTACCATTGCATGTAAGGCTGAGAACTTGAATGGCAAGGAATTTAAAATGACTATTTCTATTCATAAAATATTTGTATCGTTTTTTTAGAGTTGCCAACAGAAAGGGAGGGGGGAGCAGAGCGACAGCTTGCAAACCAAAACTGCATTCCATAAATGTTTACAAAGAGAGTAAATTGGTGACCGAAGTTTCTGCCGTGCAAAATTCTCAATGGAGAGCATGATTGATGACTCTTGGCTATGGATGTGTCCCACTGGAGAATATGAATTACGATACACCCAGGGGGTGAGGGAAAACCAGGGTCAAGGGTGACAATGAATGATGTGTCTCAGAGTCGGCTACACCCAGGCAATGCCGCACCTTTTAACTCCCAATAAATCCTTTTGAACTTTTGGAAATTTGGCTCGAGACCCATGATTTAAATGGAGTTAAGTGCCGGAATCCTGACAGACTGTTTTAAATAGCTATTTACTTGATCTTTCAGCTATGAGTGAAAATTACAGGCATATTTGACTGTCATCAGAAATTCTTAATCCTAACAGTAGTAAATATAGAGTTAACTATTGGCAGTTACAGGCATATTGAATGAGTTAAGATGAGACTGTTTGGGTTTGTGGGTGGCATTAGCTAGGGCTCTGGATTCGAATTCTTCCATGAACAGGTTTGCAATGACGGGTGACAGTAGTGATCCCATAGGGGCTCCTTCAATTTGCTTGTATCTTTGTCCAAACTATGGCTAAGATACATCGATGACACATTTGTGATTTGGCCCCATGGAAAAGAAAACCTAAACAATTTCCTAACACACCTAAACAACACACACCCCAAAATCAAGTTCACCATGGAAACGGAAATAAACAAACAACTACCATTCCTAGATGTACTAATCTACAAAAGAACATATGGCACACTGGGACACACCATATACCAGAAGAAAACACACACCAACCGCTACCTCAACGCCCAATCCCACCACCACCCAACACAGATAAATTCTGTGGCTAAAACACTAATTACCAGAACCAAACGCCTGGCAGACAAGACACATATAAAGACTGAACTATGCACCCTGACTAAAGTACTGACAGCCAATGGCTTCCACAAAAACAAAATCACTAGTTTGATCCACAAAAACACACTAAGACATAATAGAGACCTAGAAGATCAGCAGACCTATGGAACAACTGTCCTGCCCTACATAAGAGGTACTACAGACAAAATCAGTAAGATACTACACAGGCATCACATCAAGACTGCCTTCAAAACAGACAAAAAAATAGCAGCCATCCTTAAAAACCCCAAAGATAAAATTGACCTGGAAAACCAAGGCATATACGAAGTTCCCTGTACATCATGCCCGGCCACATACATTGGACAGACCAAAGAAGAATAAGTACCCGCCTGGATGAACACAAAAATGCAGTACAAAAACTGGAACACACCTCCTCACTAGTCCAACACATAAAAACCACAGGTCACAGCATCAACTTCAGTGGCACTAAAACCCAAGCCACTATAGAAAACCCCAGCCACAGAATCATCAGAGAAGCCATAGAGATTGAAAAAAGACCTGAAAGCATGAATAGAAGAGATGATTCCAGCAGACTGTCAATCATTTGGAAGCCTGCACTCTAAAATAGAAAGATCTCCACACCACAAGCCAGGCAAATACCTGGGCACAAACAGACTCCCTCTGATGCCTCCAGCTCAAACACCCCCCAGATGAAACCTAGCTTCCTAATAGATAACAGCCGTCCTTTCACAGGAAGCCAAGCTGCACTGAAAGCCTCCAATACAGGAACAGAGCGTTGCTGTATTGCCAATCAAAGCCACAAAACAGACAGAAGAAGCCAGAAACACCAATCAAACAAACTCCAAGTCCAATAAACACAGACCAAGACTCCCAACCAATCAGGATAGGCTAGCCTCAAATTTAAAGCCAATGGATGTGAGACCCTGACCCACATACAAACTCCATACAGAAGCCTGATGATGGCAGATGAGATTCTGCTGAAACGTTGCTACAACTTTAAAAGCACTACAATGACGTGGGATAATACTCAAAGGAAGCTGAACAGCACACATGTAACTACCCGCAAAAACTTATATATATATATATATATATATATATATATATATATATATATATATATGTGGATCTTTGGTTATTCGGGTTTTCTCCCGCGTAGAATTGGAAGTATCTAGGCAACGTTTCGATGAAGTCTCATTCATCATCTTCAGGCTTGTTTCTTCAGCTCTGTGCTTCTCAGAGTAATGTGAGCTTGCAGCTGCTTCTTCCTTTTAACTGCTAGTGGGAGTGTGACTTGATTGGGTGGGGGTTTCCAATAAAGAAGATTACCCACCTAATCCAAAAAGAAACCCCAACCAAAAGCCAAGACAGAGAACAAGAGAATGGCAAAGCCCTCCTCCCATATATAAAAGGCACTACAGACAAAATCAGCAAGATCCTCCAAAAACACAACATTAAAACAGCATTCTGCACAAACAGAAAAATATCCACCATCCTAAGAAACCCTAAAGACAAAATTGAGTTAGAAAACCAAGGAGTATACGAAATCCCTTGCACTGCCTGCCCCACCACATACATAGGACAAACTAACAGAAGAATTAGTGCACGCATTGAAGAACACAAAAACTCAATCAAAAAAGAAGAACTGACCTCTTCCCTGGTCCAACACCTCAAAGCCACAGGACATGAAATTGACTTTAAAAATACCAGAACTATCGCCAAAACCGAACACTTCAACAACAGAATAATCAGAGAAGCCATAGAGATAGAGAAACGCCCACACAGCATGAATAGACGAGATGATACCTCCCGCCTACCAACCATTTGGAAACCTGCCCTCATTAATAAATGAGTAACTAACATGAAGAATGACACCAGACCCACACCCGCAAGTGCCACACAAGATGCCACCACCACACTTCCACACAGAAAAAAGACTCAGACCCACACAGAAGAGGAGACACGACCACGAATCAGAAACCATACTGCAGCTGCACCACTACCCGCTTCAAACCCCTCTGACCCATACAAGAAGCAAACTGACACCCACCATGAAGATGTGGCATGACCACGAACACGAAGCCAAACAACAAGATCACAGCTCACCAGCTCAAATCCCCCAGTAACTAAGACTAACCTGAGCACAACCAAGCCCCCACCTAAGCAGAACACACCCCCAGCCAATCAGAACACAGCCAACCCCCTTACCAATCAGAACACAGCCAAACCCCCACCCAATCAAGTCACACTCCCACTAGCAGTTAAAAGGAAGAAGCAGCTGCAAGCTCACATTACTCTGAGAAGCACAGAGCTGAAGAAACAAGCCTGAAGATGATGAATGAGACTTCATCGAAACGTTGCCTAGATACTTCCAATTCTACGCGGGAGAAAACCCGAATAACCAAAGATCCACATA
>BLBF01015127.1:0-12432 GCA_015471245.1 Laticauda colubrina
TAGTGGCTAGGGTTTTCTATAGTGGCTAGGGTTTTGGTGCCATTGAAGTTGATGTTGTGACCTGTGGTTTTCATGTGTTGGACTAGTGAGGAGGTGTATTTCAGCTTTTTTACTGCATTTTTTTGTTCATCCAGGCGGGTACTTATTCTTCTATTGGTCTGTCCAATGTATGTGGCCGGGCATGAAGCATAGGGAACTTCGTATATGCCTTGGTTTTCCAGATCAATTTTGTCTTTGAGGTTTCTAAGGATGGCTGCTATTTTTTTGTCTGTTTTGAAGGCAGTCTTGATGTGATGCCTGTGTAGTATCTTACTGATTTTGTCTGTAGTACCTCTTATGTATGGCAGGACAGCTGGTCCATAGGTCTGTTGATCTTCTAGGTCTCTATTCTGTCTTAGTGGCTTAAAGCCCTGCTGCTGAAGGCCCTGCTGCTGAAGCCCCGGAAGGCCCTGCCACTGAAGCCCCTGCCAGAGGGAGGAAGAGGAAAGGGAAGGAGAAGGGAGAGAGGAAACAGGACACCGTTTCTGAGGAGCATGAGGATGAGGTGCTGGAATGGCTGAGGGAGAATGAGTACCTGTGGAGAAAGGGCCACAGACTGTATCGGGACACCAAGAAGAAGCAGACAGCTTGGAGAGACAAGGCAGAGAGCCTGGGGATACACTGCAGAGGTACTCCTTGGATGGTGGAAGCACATGCACACCTGGTATGGCAAGCTACACCTCAAGAAATCCGGACAGGACGCTGTCAAGCTCACTGGCCGGGAGAAGTACGTCATGGCCAAATGCAGTTTCCTGGAGGGTGAGATCTGCCACCTAGGAGCAGCCCCTTTGACACCCCTCTCCCTCAGACAGCCCACAGAAGCCAATCCTCTTCCATCCAGGAGCCAGCTACCCTGTCCAGGCAGGTGTCTTCAGAGGGCCCCACAGCAGAGACCCCCTTGACAGCTGCACTCCCCATGTTGGCGGACTTGGAGGATCCCGTGGAGGATGACGCCCTGCTGTCACAAATGTAGGAAGAAGCAGCAGCCACAAGAGGCCAACCCACCCCCACCCCCAGCTCCAGAGGATGCAGGCAGAGAGGCAGACTGGAGGGCCATGACCACTGTGTGCTGTTGGAGATCAGGGACACAATGAAGACCAGCACAGAACTTCTCTCTCAGCTGGTCGACTTGGACAGAGCATCCTCAGCCCAGAAGCCCTTCATCACCTATGTGAGCCAGACCCTGAGGGACCTGCCCAAGGCCCAGCTGAAGCTCGTCCTACCTGGTCCAGGTCTCCTCCTCCACTGCAGGCGAAGTCACAGCCCTTCCACGGCTTTCAACAGCCCCTCACCTACCAAGGCTACAACTACCCGGATTTCCCACAGCACAATCAGAACTTCCCAGTCCAGGCCCAGGTTCATCAGATGCCACAGACGCCACTCCTCACCCAGCTGCAGACCAGACAGCCCCACTACACTCCTCCCAACCCTTCCTTCATCCCACAGCCAAGCCCGTCAACAGAAAATTTGTCATCAGTCTTGGGCCTGACATCTCAAGTCCTTGATGAAGGGCCTCTCAACCTCATGGGACTGAGTCAGCTGTCGGATAGCTTCCTGAACATACCACCACCTGTTGTACCCTTGGGGCCAAGCACCCCAATGGTGCCTCAGACCAGCACTAAAGCCACATCCACAGCCACAGTCACTGCCCGCTTCACAGCTGAGACCATGGACATGACTCAGAGTGACTCAGAGTGACTCAGAAGAGTCTCAGAGACTGAGTTGTTTACTTGTTTAATAAAGTTTATCTTTGCTTAAGACACTTAATAAAGTTCACTTGGTTCATTTTGTTTACTTAATAAAGTGTTGGTAAAAACTTTGAAAAAATGGTTAAGCCTTTGCATGCTTGTGGGATAGGTAAGGATAGTTGTGGGATAGATAAACCTCCAGTGCAACCATAGTGGGACTGTATGGTCCACCATCCCAGCTGCCACACAGATGGACCTTTATTATCAATAACAATTTATTCATTGATCAACACATTTTAAAATAAACAAAGCTCTATATTAATGCCCTATTCATTGTAGGACCACTCAACATACATGGCACAATCTCATCAGTGTTATGCAACAGTCTCAAGGAAGCATCCATTAATCATCTATCATCCTGTCTTGCCACTCTACTGCTCCAGCTGGGGAGTTGCACCAGTGTCTCAGGATGTTGCGCTGCTTCTTCCCTTCATGTGAAGCTCTGTTGAGACCTTATACATCCACAGTGTCTATCAGGTTACGTCCTTGCCTCCATTCACCAGGCTGTATGTCCCCATTCCCTTGTTGACAGTCAACAAGTCTGTTCTGCAACACTGGGTAGCGGGTGCACATGAATTTGTGCAGGATGCAGCAAGCTTCCACAATGCTCCTCACAGTCTTTGGGTCATGATGCATGGTGGTGAGAAGTATCTGGAACCTGTTGGCCAGGATGCCAAAGGCGTTCTCCACCACCCGTCTTGCCCTGGACAGCCTGTAGTGGAAGATCCTCTCTTCACGGGTGAGGTATCTTGAACTGTACGGCTTCATGAGGTAGGTTCTGAGGGAGAAGGCATCATCACCCACAATGATGTAGGGCACATCTTGTGTGTCATTGGGTAGGGGGTCTGGACCTGGAAAACCTATGATGAGGTTGCATTCCAGCCCATTCTTGAGGTCACTTGTGTTGTATACCTGGCCATCTGAAGATGACCCGTTGCCTGAAGCATCAATGTACATGAACTTATAGTCAGCATCAACCATGGCAAAGACGATGATACTGAAGAAGCCCTTGTAGTTGTGATAAGAGGACCCTAAGTTGGCTGGAGCTTTGCAGGCCACGTGCTTCCCATCTATGGCTCCAACGGTGTGGGGAAAGTTCCACCTCTGATACCACTCTTCTGCAAGTTTCCTCCAGCCTTCTTCAGTGGTGGGGCACCTGAGGAGCTCCTCCACATATTCTTCAATGATGGCCTGTACCACTTCACTGGCACTTTGCTGATGCTGTTGTGTGGCACCCTCCACACATACAGCATCTTTCTGTATGTGGTTCCAGAGGCCAGGTGGCACAGAGTCAGTGCCACCTTCAGTCCAGGGTCCAGGTTGGGATGAAGGTTGGTGTTTGCCTTGGTCAACCTGGGTCTCAGACACTCTACAAGTTCGTCAAACATGGCTGGTGGCATCCTCATGAAGTTCTGGAATGCACAAGTGTCTTCATTCCTCAGCTCCACCATCAACTGGTTATACAGTCCAAATTCCATTCTTCTCACGATCCATCCTCGGACCCACACAGCTCTTGCACGTCTCCTTCCTCTCCTTCTGTGTAAAAGTTGACACAGTCTGAACAGGTTTTGGTTCTGGTGATGAATGAGTGCAGCTATCATATGGACTGTTTCATCATCTATGGTGGAGAACAATTGATGATGTTGAATACCAAGACCAAGGGTGAAGAGGTCTGTACACCACGGCTGCTGGACTCATACTGAAATCTAGATGATTTTCTCCCCCTTTTTGTAGAAAATATTGGTTGTCTGCTATGTGTCATTCTACATATTCTAGACATACTCCAGACATTCTAAATATACAAGATACATCTCAGATACAAATGTTTTGTCCGTTTTTAATAATTTATATATTAGATGCTTATATCCTTTCTATTTCCGTGCTACTAATGCTGTGTAGACGTTCCGTGTACCTTTTGTTTCCTCCCTGTTTCCGTTTTCAGCTGCAGCGGATGTGAGTTGAGGGGATGGCCAGAGGATGCAGAGTGGATACAGCGGATGTTTAACGGATGATAACAGACATAGAATGTTTGTTGCCTGTATATATCACAGATGTACATCGTACGTGGTGGAAAGTTCATCCGTTCACAAAGTTTTGTGCAGCTCAAGACTTTTTGCATGGATGAAATCGCAGTGGACGGATGCTCAATGGATAGAGCGTATGAAACACGTATGCAGTGAGTACACAATGGATGCATAGTGTTTTCCAACGGATGGCAAGCTTTTTTAACATTTTACATCTTCTTTGCATCCGTAATTGCAGTGGGACCGGGCCGATTTGTCTTCTGACCCTTAAACTACTTGGAGTTTCCCTCTCTCTTACCTGATTGTTTTCTAAGCAGCATCTCCTCCCTTGTATCTCCTGTAAGGTCATTCTCACACACCATTAAAATTAGAGGCACCTTCAAGTTTTTTTTCCTTTGATATATTACATATCATCACCTAACAACAACATCCCTGTGGATTCTCCAAAGGAAAAACCAGCCAAACTTTGCATAAAAGAATTACTGGATACAACTTTGACATCAGAAATCAAAACAAGGACAATGAAATATCAAAGGATCTTAATCTCACAGGAGACTGCATTGCAAATTTGCAAAAAAGTCATTTTGGAAAAAGGACTGCTCAGTGAAACAAGAGATTGCTGAACTTACACACTTTAAAAGATTTCAGTATCTTGGATGTTCTCAACAAATATAATGAAAGTTTAACACACTACAGTTGTTAACTGATAAAGTAATTTGTTTCTCATAACTTACCTTTCTTCCTTTGTCTTTCCTGTCGAGTCCACCCATATCAGTATACACCCTGTATCAATTTAGTCTTTTCACACATTTGAATAAGAGAGCTGTGGTTTTTTGATTGCTGAAGCTTTTTAATAAAAGGTTAGTCTGAAAAGATGTTATCAGACTCCTTCTGATTTTGGATTTATCATAGGCTAACATGGCCTTTCCCTTATAACATTGTTTTTGTAACAATAGCAATAGCACTTAGACTTATATCCCACTTCACAGAGCTTTATAGCCCTCTCTGAGTGGTTTTTCCCCCAACAATCTGGCTCCTCATTTTATCCACCTCAAAAGGATGGAAAGCTGGATCAACCTGGCAGACAAGACACAAATAAAAACTGAACTATGCACCCTGACTAAAGTACTGAGAGCCAACAGCTTCCACAAAAACAAAATCACCAGCTTGATCCACAAAAACACACTAAGACAGAATAGAGACCTAGAAGATCAACAGACCTATGGAACAGCTGTCCTGCCCTACATAAGAGGTACTACAGATAAAATCAGTAAGATACTACACAGGCATCACATCAAGACTGCCTTCAAAACAGACCAAAAATAGCAGCCATACTTAGAAACCCCAAAGACAAAATTGACCTGAAAAACCAAGGCATATACGAAGTCCCCTGTACTTCATGCCCGGCCACATACATTGGGCAGACCAATCGAAGAATAAGTATCCGCCTGGATGAACACAAAAATTCAGTAAAAAAGCTGGAACACACCTCCTCACTAGTCCAACACATGAAAGCCACAGGTCATAACATCAACTTCAGTGGCACCAAAACCCTAGCCACTATAGAAAACCCCAGCCACAGAATCATCAGAGAAGCCATAGAGATTGAAAAAAGACCTGAAAGCATGAATAGAAGAGATGATTCCACCAGACTGTCAATCATTTGGAAGCCTACACTCTCAAATAGAAAGATCTCCACACCACAAGCCAGGCAAACACCTGGGCACAAACAGACTCCCCATGATACCTCCAGCTCAAACACACCCCAACCAGGCACCCAGATGAAACCTAGCTTCCTAACAGATGATAGCCGTCCTTTTTCTCAAAGCCAAGTTGCACTGAAAGCCTCCAATAAAAGAACACAGTGTTGCCAGCCAATCAAAGCCACAAAACAGACAGAAGAAACCAGAAACACCAATCAAGCAAACTCCAAGACCAATAAACACAGACCAAGACTCCCAACCAGACAGGATGAAGAAAAAACCATCCTGGCACAACAGTAGGCTAGCCTCAAATTTAAAACTAAACGGCTGTGATAGCCTGACCTACAGATGAAATCAATACAGAAGGCTGATGATGGCAGATGAGATACTGTCGAAACATTGCTACAACTTTAAAAGCACAACTACAATGACGTGGGATAATACCTGAAGGAAGCTGAACAGCATACATGTAAGTACCCGCGAAAACTTAAAAAAAACAAATATCAGACCTCTACGGGGAGGAAATAAATAGCCAGACCAAAACCTATGAGAAGCTGGAAGTTAAAAGAGCAGGAATATTATGTGACCTGAAATTCCCATGCAGCTGCAGAGACTACAACGCAATACCAACCTGCTTCAAATTAACATTTCATCACAGCACAGCAGCTACTAAACGTATCCTGAAAAGAACTAAAATGGCTCTTCTCAGGAACGAGCTCCACAGTAAGAGATTCTAATTGGATCAGTTAAACAAAGATTTGCTAGCACTACACCTGGAATTGAGCAGCAAAATCCACCCTCTACTTTGGGATAAGATAAAACAACTTACAACTTGGAGAAGTGAAACTGAAATTAATCAGGGAGAGAAGCATCCTAGAATAATTAACCATTGGAACAACTTGCCTCCAGAAGTTGTGCATGCTCCAACACTGTTTTTAAGAAGAGATTGAACAACCATTTGTCCGAAATGGTTTTTGCTGCCTGAGCAGGGGGTTGGACTAGTAGACCTCCAAGGTCCCTTCCAACTCTGTTATCCTGCTTTGTTCTCTTCTGTTCTGTTCTATTCTAATTATAGAACAATTGAACCTATTTTTGAAAGATTCTACATTAATCAAGCTGAAGGGAAATATGAGTGGAGAGTATGAGTACCTTTCTTATGTCCTAAACACTTTTACCTCCCATCCTTTTTCACATGGATGACCAATAACCAAAAGCCAGAATAAAAATTGGACCTGCTCAGGAGTACAGTGCGGATTTAATAAACATGCAATCATTGAATTTAATAAAATGAAATTCATTAATTCACAAAAGGTATTTAGCAATGTTGTTTATCATACTTACCAGTAAGTAGAATAAGACAATTTGGAAAGCCTGTCAGAATTTCTTTCAGTCCCATCTTATACTATTTAAAATCAAAGCATGGTTATAAGTTTATTTCTCATATTTTCCTCTTTCTCCGGATTCTTGTGTTGTCCAATTTTTCCTTCGGTGGCTTTCAAAAATGTCCATGGAGTGCATCAATTTTTCAATTTTTCTAAACTATCATTTTTTTCCCCTTAACAGCTCACTCATTCCTTCTTTTTCCAAGGTCAGTTCTACATTTGTTCACAAAGCCATTTCAAGAGACAGTCATCTTGAAAGAAAAGAATTGGTAAGATAATATTCAGATTTAAAGAAGTCATCAATAATGATATCAATTGCTGTTGGGAAACTGGTTGTTATCACACAGATTTAGAAAGAATTTGGATTGTCTAAACTGGAACAACTTTTAACAGCTCAATTGAAAATAACAGCAGTGTTGGGCACGTTTTTAATGCTTGAACCAAAGGCAATATCAATGATGATTATAGGGAGAAAAATGAGGGTAAAACACAGAATTGTCATGTTTTGATTTTTGGACTTGAACCAATGGCTTACCAGCAGTGATTATGGGGACAAAATATGAGTTTAAAACACAAAATGATTTGATTCTTCTACATGACATAAAAATACTGCTGAACTTTGAAATGGACAAGCATTGTAATCCACAGTAGATAATATAATATTGATAGTAAAAAGTGAAGTGAATTTTAGATTAATTTAGTAATCCTGTGATTATGCATTTTCTTAGTCTATGCTTTTTTAAACAGAGAATAATATTTAAATGGAATTGGATTCTATATTTGTCCCCTTCTGCTCTGAGTTTCTTCCTGCTTTAGCAAGAATGAATATATGCTCTAAAGAAAATAAATGTGTTTTCATGAGACTTATGCATGAATAAAGTTTTGTGTAATTAGGATAAATGATGATATATACCATTTGCAAAACACACAGCATCTATGTTCCCGATTGTCAGCAATTATATCATTTCCTAATTATTTTCTAACAGTATATTATCCAATCTCCATTGTGGATATGAAAGAGAAAGCAAATCTGTATGTGTAAATAGAGCCAAAGGAATTGCATTTTGTTTTTTAAAAAAAGATTCATTCTGAGATTTCTCATGCAATGGGAAATGCTGGAGTAGAATCTTTTATCAGAAGCAGAAACATAGCTATGGGAGGTTTAAAAACCCAGTTAAATAAAATATCATCATATTGCCTGCTTATAGGAAAATGAGCCCTGAAGTGATACACTAAATGTATGGTGATACTAACTTACAGGAACTACAATAGCAACATATTATACTGTGCTATGCATGTTGTAGGATTCCCCCATGTTCCTCCTAAAACTAAAATCTTATGGTATCTCTGGATACCTGCAAAACTGGATAGAAGCATTCCTGTCAAACAGACAACAAATGGTCAAAATTGGGAGCGTCCTATCAAATTCTGTACCTGTCAACAGTGGTGTCCCCCAAGGCAGTGTTCTAGGACCAACTCTTTTCATACTCTATATAAATGACCTCTGTGATCATATCAAGAGCAACTGAGTTCTCTTCGCTGATGATGTAAAATGATTCAACACCACAGATAATACTGCTACCCTTCAAAAAGACCTCGACTATGTTTCAGAATGGTCAAACAAATGGCAACTTCAAATCTCAACAAATAAATGCTCTGTCTTACATATTGGCAAAAAAAATCAGAAAATAAAATACAGGCTGAATAGTCAAGACCTTGCTGATGAGCCAAACTCTGTCAAGGATCTTGGAGTACTCATCTCAAATGACTTAAGTGCTCGAGCCCAGAAGCCAAAAAGGCGTTAAGAGTTGTTAACCTAATCTTATGTAGCTTTTTCTCTGGTAATATTACACTAATAACTAGAGCATACAAAACATTTGCTAGATCAATATTTGAACACTCATACTTGAATCAGTCTGGAACCCACATTACATATCTGATATTAACACAGTTGAGAAAGTCCAGAAATATTTCACAAGAAGAGTTCTTCACTCCTCTACTTGTTGCAAAATACCTTATGCCTCCAGACTCAAAATTCTAGACCTAGAAAACCTAGAAAATCTAGAACTACGCCACCTTCAGTCTGTTCTAAGTATAGTATATAAAATCATACATTGCAATGTCCTACCTGTCAATGAATACTTCAGCTTCAAACATAACAACACAAGAGCAAACAATAGATACAAACTCAAAGTTAATCGCACCAAACTTGATTGCAGGAAATACAACTTCAGCAACAGAATGGTCAATGTCTGGAATACTCTACCTGACTCTGTGGATTTTTTGCCCAAACCCCAAAAACTTTAATCTAAGACTGTCTACTATTAACCTCACACCTTTCCTAAGAGGTCTGTAGGGGATGTGCATAAGCGCACCAACGTGCCTACCATCCCTGTCCTTTTGTTTCTTTTACATATTTTTTATTTTTCTTATATGTATCCATTTATTCATAACTATGTTATGACATAACTATGTTTTATACCTATTATCTTGTAAGCGACTGACAAATAAAATAAAAATAAATAAATATTACGAGAAATGTGTCCTCCTTGCTTGCATCACCTTTGATGCAAATAAAATAAATAAGTACATAAATGACATAAAAATACATGTATTTTCTTTCTGATTCTCTTGGAAAAACATGTGCCATGTTTGGTAAATCAGATCCATGAAAGAAAGTCACATTTGTTAAATGAAAAAGTCATGCATGTTGATATGCTGTGAAAAGAGTGATTCTAGCCTATTTCTATCATTTAACTTGATTAAAAGCTCCTGCCCTTTTATATGTAAAATTTCAGGCATAAGCAACTTCTTTTCTTGATTGCCACAGCAGAACTAAGTGCCATTAGCAAATGGAAAAAGGACCCCTCCACACACACCCTTATGCTCCATCTCCCCATAACTCTGAGGCATACAGAAGTGTTGATGGTTGCCACATGCATCCCCAGGTCATATTGCAAAATGTAAGTTAATGTTTTTGTTTGTTTGAAGCTTTATATTCTATTTTTTTTCCTGAAAACAAGCCTCCACAAGCACAATAAGGCACAAGAATTCATATTTCATAAATGAGCTTCCAGTGAACTGAAGACAACTCGGTGAAAATGGAGCCAATAATCAAACAAATATGAAGAGACTGGTAAATAAACCACTTCCTTTCAACCTCTCTGCATAAAGAGAGGATAGGAGATCATCCACATGTACTCTTGTTGGTTGCTCAATATAAGGAGACCATAAGACCAGAGGTGGGATTCAGCAGATTCTGCCCAGTTCTGGAGAACCGGAAGCAGAAATTTTGAATAGTTTGGAGATCCGGCAAATACTACCTCTGTCTGGAGATTTTACAGTATCCTTCCCCTGCCACACCCACCAAGCCACCCCACAGAACAGGTAGTAAAAAAAATGAATCCCACCACTGCACAAGACAGTGCTTTTCCATAGATTTGAGCATCAATGATGATGGAATTGGCTGTCTTGCTTCGCTGTGGTGAAGACTTTTAAAGGACATGAAGTTCATAAATCTCTTTTTCTAATCACTTTTGCAAACTTCTCATTAAATCCTTCTAAGATGCTCAAGATCTTTGGAATGACAAGTTTGAATCTGCCCTCAATTGAATGAAATAATGGTTTAATTATAGGCTTAAGAATTTAAGGTGTCTTAAATTAACAGCAAAAAGATAAATAGGATTATGATCTCATAATGCTATAAATGAACTAAGGTTCCAAATCAACTTGGAATATTGAAACTTTTACGATAAGATAACAGATAATCAGAGTTGGAAGGGACCTCATAGGTCACCTAGTCCAATCCCCCACCCAAGCGGGAGACCCTACACAATTTCTGACAAATGGCAGTCCAATCTCTTCTTGAAAGTCTCAAGTGATGGCGCTCCCACAACTTCCAAGGGCAAGCTGTTCCATTGGTTGATTGTTCTCACTGTCAGAAAGTTTCTCCTTGTTTCCAGGTTAAATCTCTCCTTGTTCAGTTTATATCCATTATTCCTTGTCTGGACTACAGGCACTTTAGAAAATAGATTGACCCCTTCCTCTCTGTGGCAGCCCTTCAAATATTGGAAGACTGCTATCATGTCTCCCCAGTCCTTCTCTTTATTAGACTAGACAAGCCCAGTTCCTGCAACTGTTCATTGTATATTTTAGTCTCCACTCCCCTAATCAACCTGGTTATTCTTCTCTGTACTTTTTCTAGAGTCTCAACTTTTTTTTTATAATGTGATGACCAAAACTGGATGCAGTACTCTAGGTGTGGTCTTACTAAGGCTTTATAGAGTGATATTCGTACTCCCCTTGATCTTGACTGTATCCCTCTGTTAATGCAACTTAGTATTGCATTGGCTTTTTTGGTGGCTGCTGCACACTGCTGGCTCATATTTAGCTGGTTGTCCACTAAGACTCCAAGATCCCTCTCACAGTTACTGCTATTGAGCCTGGTTTCACCCAGTCTATATGGATACTTTTGGTTTTTCTTGCCTAAGTGTAGGACTTTACTTTTCTCTATATTGAATATCATTTCATTTATTAGATATGGCCCAGTGTTCTAGTCTGAGGCCCAGTGTTCTAGTCTCTCTATTTTTTCTTTCTTTAGTTTTTGTTAGATTTTACTATTATAATCAATATTTTCAATAAACAAATTATTCATAGAAAAAATATGTAAATCATATTTTCAAACCAAAAGAAACAATAATTTATGAGTAATCATAAGCTGAAAGCCTAAAACAGTACAGAACACCCAAAGGTTACCTACATTTTAACCAAACTCTTTTTTAAGAACACTTTTGAATTACTCTGTAAAATAATATATTATCTCTGTAGACAGAACATTATATACATGGAAACAACCACAGATATTATCAGTGTCCTGTGGAATTTGAAGTCAGTTAGATGATACAGAAAAAACATATGGAAAAATGTGGCCTTAAAGCTCTAGAAACAAGCTGTTTGCACAAATAATTCCTTGCAAAAATTAAACAAACAAGGAAGACCTTCTTGGATCTTTAAACAATCCTATACATTTGCTCTAGCAAATGCAATTAGATAAAATTTGGGTAGATGCTTCATATGTTTGCCATAGGGGAAAAGTAAGTCATCTGGATGTACTGTATACCCAGAGATGTATTTACTATCCAAAGAATGGCATCATTTATGTTCTGTATATAGCACAGTAGACTCCTAATACAGGATGCTGATTGGCTAAAAAACCTAAATGGGGATTGGTTCAATAGGAACCAATCCACAAAGCTGCTCAAAAGGCGGCAAAACTAAATACCTGTCATTGGCTACAAGCCGGCAGGCAAATCCCTATAAAAAGGCTGCCGCGGCTTGAGCCAATGTTCCGTTTTTCAACTGCTGTAAATAATAAAGACTGTTAGGGATAACATTGTTTACCCTAACTGGTTTAGGTGAAATAATAACTATGAATCATAGTTAGTGTATGTTAAAGTGTCTGCAGCTTTAACTGTGAAATAGCAATTAAGGGAGTGGTTATGAAAACAATATAAAAGTAGCAAGTCTACAGCTTGCT
>BLBF01015131.1:2209-25618 GCA_015471245.1 Laticauda colubrina
TCCCCCCCCCCCCGGCACTAAGGCCCCCAGCGCCGCCCCCAGGACCAAGAGGGGCATCCAACTGGGCGACCTGCGGCTCTTTCCAGCTCCGCCGAAGGGCTCCGAAGTGCGGCTCCTCCGGGAAAGAGCGAAGCCAGCGCTCTCGCTTTCCATTTCTCCCGGGCCAGGGCGGAGGGGAGGGGAGGGGAGGGAGGGGAGGGGGGGTGTCCTCACCAGACACACTCAGCGGTCACCATCCTGCAGTGCCCGTTGCCTGGAGGCAGCCACCGCGATGCCCCCTCACTGAACCGTCCTTGGGAAGCCACTGCGGGCGATCCCCTCATCCGGAGGCTTCTGGGCAACTTTGCGGGGAATCTGCTTGTGGCTTTCGGTCGCTGTCTGAGTTACGGCTCCGTCGGAGTTGAAGGACGGGACTCGACGGGCGGATAGGGAGGCTCTTAGGCGTCTGGTGAAAGATCCGCGTTTGTTCCTGGGACGGCGACTTTCCACCCGAACCGCTCTCCCCCTCACCCCCCCCGCCTGTCTTTCCTTTCGATTGGACCCTCCCCCTTGCCTTCCCCCTCCCCCTTTCAGTTCCCGTTTCCTCCCTCTCCTCTCCTTTATCACCCCCTCCCTTCCTCTCCTCTTCCCTCTCCTTTCCTCTCTCTTGCCCTCCTCCAATCTTCTCCCCTTCCCTTCTCTCTCCTCCCCTTTCCCTTTCCCATTCCTTTCTTCTTTCTCTCCTCTCCTCTGCCCACTCCTCCCTTCCACTACCCTCCCCTTCTCTCTCCCCCTTTCCTCTCCCCTCCCCTTTCCCTTCCCTTGCCCTCCCTTTCCATCTTCTCCCCCTTTCCTTCCCTTCCCCCCACCTTCCCTTTCCACTCCCCATTCCTTTCCCTTCCTCTATCGCACTCTCCTTTCCCCTCCCTTTTCCTGTCCTTTCCTCTCTCTTGCCCTCCCTTTCCATCTTCTTCCCTCCTCTCCCCTCCCCTCCTCTGTCCTTCCGTCTCCCTCTCACTGAAGAGCATCAAGACTTTTGCTCCTCTGCTGAATAGTTTTTCAGATGGGGTTGGAGCAGAGAGTGAGAGAAAATGTGTGTTTTCCCTCCTCACCTTACTTCTCCCTCCAGCCTCCTCCCTGCCACAACCAGGAAAGGCAGGAAGGAAGCAGCCAAAGAGGAAAAAGGCTTCTGGCCCTTCCCTGGAGGATCCTGGGGCCACCAAAAGGTGCTTTTCCAAAAGAAACAGAGAAGTTCTTGGTCTTTTCCTTGAAAACCTTTCTTCTCACCCAGCAAGCTTCTTCAGTTCTTATCTCAATCTCAGGCTCCTGATAGAGCCAGGAGGGGCCTTTGGAAGAGCAGAAGTCAAACAAGGCTGGAGATAGAGAGGGGGGGGGGAGGGAGGGAGGGAGGGAGGGAGGGAGGGAGAGAGAGAGAGAGATGTCTCAGTTTCAGGGAGGGAGGGAGGTGCAAAGGGGATGAATCGAGATGATCATTGAGGTTTTCCTAACAGGGAGCCCAGGACTGACCAGCCCCCTGAGGTGGAGAATTGGGAGGGGAGAGAAAAGGCTTTGGGAGACATGGACAGGGTGTGCCTCTTGTTCTGCTCATTGAGATGCCTGGGGGGGAGGGTCCCACTGGTAGGTACCCCTCACCCCAAACCTCTCCATGGGATTTGAGAGCAGGAGGAGAAGGCGACTCCAACAAGGGGAGATATCATATATCTTCACTTATGAGGTTGACACTTGGATGCCAAATATTAGGGGAATATTAGAGAGAGGACGCCCTAAGCTCCCCCTTCCCCCCTCTCTGCCACAATGAAGGAAGCAGCCAAAGAGGGGGAAAGGCTTCTGGCTCTTCCCTGGAGGCTCCTGGGTTGAGCCAAGGTCCTTGTTCAAAAGGCATCTGGATCTTTGTTTTTCCCATGAAATCATTTCACTTCTCATCCAAGAAGCATCTTCTATCTCCTTTGATCAGAATAGAAATGTTTTCTTTTATCAATATAGATACAGATATAGATAGACAGACAGACAGACAAACATTGTTCGGGTATTTTTCCCTGTCATTATAGTTGTACTTTTGTTTTGGGAAAATCTCAACTGCCATCATCAGGCTTGTGTATTGACACACAGACAAACCGAACCCAACACACAAGCCTGATGATGGCAGATGAGATTCTGCCGAAATGTCACTACAACTTTAAAAGCTCAATCATAATGACGTGGGAAAATACCCAAATACCATACATTCATGCATACATAAATACATACATACATACATACACATATTTTTTCAAAAATTTGATGTACAATAAATCCATACATTCCATTCCAGGCATGTGTTGATTGGGTACATATTTCATGTGCTGACAATTCATAATATTCTTATCAATATAACAGAAATCACATTCCCATATAAGTAGTTCCAATTTATCTATTTCACAAGCTTCTCTTGTTGGGTTATGTATACATCAAATCCATTTCAATTTGTTTTATTTTCTAACCATTGGCAAAACAAGTCCCACACCACGTAATATTCAGATTCTTCTTTTTCTTTAATTGCCAATGTTAATCTATTCATCTCTGCACATTCTAATATTTTCTCAGTTACTTTTCCCTCTGTTGGTATCTTGTCACTTTTCCAATTCTGAGCAAATACAATTCTAGCTGCTGTTAATACATGGATAATTAAGTATGTTTTTTCTTTATTGTAACCTTCAGGTACCATTCCTAATAAAAATATTTCAGGTTTCAAATCTATATGTTCTTAGAATAGGAACATTTTCAAGGGGGCAGGGAAACCCCAAGAAAATCCAGTTGCCTTTTCAGAAAATATCTTTGGGTCCAGCCTGACATGGATGACTGGGATTCTCCACAGAGATCTTGGGCCAACATGGTCCACAGGAACCCCTAATGGACTTTTGGTGTCCTGCTTGGTTGGAAGGATGCTCTGGGGAGGGGAGAGGAGGGGGAGAGACCCAGGGTCGGACTTTCCTAACCTTGTGAAAGAAGCCCCTCACCTGGTGCCTCTTCCCACTGAAGTTAATGTCAACTCGTAAATCATTCCTATGCCTGTAAATCAATATTGTCGTTGCTGATACTGGGACCGTTTCATTCCTGGGGACTCTCAACCTCCAAGCACAGAAATTGCTGGGAGGGGAGGAGGCAGAGGGAGGGGCAGAGAAATGCTTTGTAGATGGGGGCAAAATCTTAGGGCAACACTAAGGAGAGCATTCTGCTACCTGTTTTCCATAGAAACCAAAAGGGAGGAGCAAAGCAATAAAACGAGCAGGAAAACATCTCCCATAAATCCACAGATAGGAGCAATTTAGGAATGCCTGGTGCCAAGAAAGAAAAACATTCTATTCTATTGTTAAATTTATGGGATTGGTTGAATATAAGAAAGTTATATATTTATGTGTCAGTCCATTGAATCAGTTCCATTCATCTAAGAGTTTCCCAGCATTGTGAATTTTCAAAGTTCCTTTATTGCCCCCTCACTCCGGAGTCCATTTCAGGCATTATCTCCCATCCTTAGGTTAGTTTCAAGTAATCCGTTCTCTTTCCATATAGAGCGGGCATGCTCTGTGTTTCTTTGATCGACCCCTGTGCATGTTTGATGGGCTCCTGAAATGCCTCCATTGACCTGCTCCAGGTGTGAGGGGTCTGTGACTCTGAGTTTTGCAATAAGCCACCATTCAGTTCCTCTCCAGCTGGGTTGTTTTACCACCACAGAGGGCAGGAAGTCTAGAAGCAGAGCTCACTCAATGGCTATGGATAGATACAGATAATCAGAGTTGGAAGGGACTTTGTAGGTCATCTAGTCCAACCCCCAGCCCAAGCATTTCTGACAGATGGGAGACGCAACATCATTTCTGACAGATAGGAGTCCAGTCTCTTGTTGAAAGCCTCCAGTGATGGCGCTCTCTCAACTTCCAAGGGCAAGCTGTTCCATTGGTTGATAGTTCTTACTTCAGAAAGTTTCTCCTTATCTCCAGGTTAAATCTCTCCTTGTTCAGTTTCCACCCATTATTCCTTGTCTGGCCTACAGGTGCTTTGGAGAATAGCTTGACCCCTTCCTTTATGTGGCAGCCCCTCAAATATTGGAAGACTGCTGTCATGTCTCCCCTGGTCCTTCTCTTTACTAGACTAGCCAAGCCCAGTTCCTGCATCTGTTCTTCATATGCCTCAGTCTCCAGTCCCCTAATCATCCTGGTTGCTCTTCTCTGCACTTTTTCTAGAGCCTCTGTACTTTTTCTGGAACACATGGATACATTACCTAGGTGTGGTCTTACTAAGGCTTTATAGAGTGGTATTAGTACTTCCCTTGATCTTTACTGTATCCCTCTGTTAATACAATTTAGGACTGCATTAGCTTTTTTGGCTGCTGCACTCTGCTGGCTCCTATTTAGCTGGTTGTCCACTAAGACTCCAAGATCCCTCTCAGAGTTATTGCCATTGTAGACCGCAATACCCTTCTGGACTGAGTGAGGTTGTGAGAGTCTTATGGTGATTCCCCTCCCTTTTCTATGGTTGACTCCAATCAGCATTGGGAGGGGAGAGGTCATCCCTAAACCTCCTGACTTTAAGGGGATCTCACTCAGGACTCCACATTCTCAGCTTTTTCTTGAACATGATGCCTTTGGGGGAGGTGATCCCTCATTCTGGTCAGGTATCAGTGGATTCACGTAGTGGAAATATATTCATTGTGGGGCCATAACTATCCTTCCTGCTTTGGTGATTAGAATTTCAGGTGCAGTGGTTGGATGTTCCTGGGCTTGGACAGAAGATCTGGGGGCATCTTACTGGTATAAGGGAGGTTCTTTTTCTTATTGGCATGGGGGAGGAAGGATATGGGAGGAGAAAATTATCTGAGTGGTCTAGAAGCTACTTGGGACAGCAGAGAGTGTCTGGGAAAGCTTTGGGGGTGGTGGGACACAAGGGAACAGGTGGGGCAGGTGGTTCAGCAGGGGCCCCTCAGTTCAGCCACTTCTTGCTTGAACTTCTCCTTTTGCTGCTTCAGATTCTTATTACGATCCTGCAAATTGGAGATGGATTCTTTTTGTCCACTTGCTGTGAGATCTCTTTAAAATGACCAACTTCCCATCAATACTAAGCTTCCCACAGCTGTTTGTTAGACTCCTCCTTTAACAGTTTCTCTTTTAAAGAAATGATTTTCTCAGTTGAACTGTTCCTTCCTTGGGAAACTGGTTCTTCACAGATTCTTTTGTCCAATTGCTCAATAACAATTGTTAAGGTTTTTTGCCACATTTTTTGTACCATAAAAGTTCTGGGACAACCTGGGGAAAATTGGCATGCAAGCCCAATAACCATACCCAATAGTTGGAAAGCAGCAGGACTTTTATTTACAAAGAAAAAAGTTTGAAAATGGGACACTCATTGTATATGATCTTTTGTACAGCTTTAAAAAACACACATTGTCATGAACTGTGGTGTCCAGCCAGTTACAATTAATGGGAATTGGTATAGTTAGTTAGAAATTGGGAGCTGTCCCCTTAAGGACATTTATCATGGTAAATGTAGTTAAAGTATCCTGGGAAATGTTGTCCATGTCATGTGGCCACATCAGTAATTCTGATTGGTCACTGAATTGACCCTTGGTGGGTTGGGGGAGGTTTCTTATCTCTTGCCTGAACCCAGCCTCATGCTAGCATCTCTACCCCTGCTTGTACAATATTGGATGAAAGGGATACGACATAACCATCTTTTTACCCAACAAGACAGATATGCAAAGAATTGCACATTGAGAAGAATCTTGTCATAATTGTGAGTTTTTGAGGATGCATGATGTACCAATAAAAAAGACTTAGTATGGATGCCTTGTGGAGTTATCTATTTGCCTTTGTACAAGGCAGAATATGAACACACACATTGTTCAGATCATTCAGACAAATATCATCCATACTGTACATCTTCAGTAGTCATAATAACAGCTAAAGCTGGACTAAAGTTTCCAAAGTATGGAAAACCTTGACCTGATCAATAACAGTCCTACACTAAAAGCATCCCTAACCTTAATGAACAGGCATCCTTGGGCAGGAAGACTGATGGTCTAACTTTCACCTATTGCAGGTCAAAAGCAGATCAACCAGTGGATAACCTCATCAACAGATACAAGGTATCTTGCTACTGTTACTACTATGCACTAAATAATAACTCTATCAATGTACAAAATAAAAATGCTCTGTACATACATACATTACTATACATTGCAATACAGACTGTTCCCAGATCGATTCAATTCAGAACAGAGCTGGAAAGGATCTTGGAGATCTTCTAGTCCAACCCCCTGCTCAAGCATGAGACCCGACACCATTTCAGATCAGTGGCTGTCCAGTCTCTTCTTAAAACTCTCCAGTGATGAAGCACCCACAACTTCTGAAGGAAACTGTTCCACTGGGTCATTGTTATTATTTTTAGGAAGTTTCTTCTTTATTCCAGGTAGCTTCTTTCCTGGATTAGTTTCCACCCATTGTTTCTACCCTACCCTCTGGTGCCTTAGAAAATAAGTTGACCCCCTCTTCTTTGTGGCAGTCCTCAAATACTGGAAGATTGCTATCATGTCATCCCTGGTCCTTTTTTTCTCTAGACTGGCCATACCCATTTCCTGCAACGGTTCTTCATCTGTTTTAATCTCCAAGCCTTTAATTATCTTAGTTGCTCTTCTCTGCAATTTTTCCAAAGTCTCAGCCTCTTTTTGATAATGTGGTGACCAAAACTGGATGCAGTATTCCAGATACAGTCTCAGTAAAGTTTTATAAAGCCTACTAATATTTCATGTGAATTTGATTCTGTCTCTATACAACCAAGGATTCTATTTACTTTCTTGATGGCTGCTACACACAGTTGGCTCACATTTAAGTAATCATCCAGGATCTCTTTTGCAGTTACTGTTTTTGAGCCAGGTTGCACCTAATCTGTACTTATACCTTTGGCTTTTCCTGCCCAGGTGTAAAACCTTGCTTTTCTCCACATTAAAGTTCATTTGTTGGGGATAGATCCCATTTTGGGGGATAGGGCCCATTGTTCAAGTCTGTCAAGATCCTTTTGGGCCCCTTGCTTGTCTTCTGAGGTGTTGGCTATTCCTGCCAGTTTAGTGTCATCTGCAAATTTGTTGAGTTTCCCTTCTATTCCCTCATCTAAGTCATTTATGAAGATGTTGAAGAGTATTAGGCCTAAGATGGAACCTTGTCGTACCCCACTGCTTCCTTCCTTCCATGTAGATGTAGTACCACTAAGAGCTACTCATTGAGTAGAGTTTGTCAGCGAGTAATCAATCCATATAGTGGTGGTGGTGGTGTTTATCCCACCTTTTCCTAGCTTACCAAGAAGTAGGTTGTGGTCTACATTGTTAAATGCCTCACTGAATCTAAGTATACTATGTCCACAGCATAAAACCCTAATTTAGTCACTTTGTCAAGGAATGAAATAAGATTGGTTTGGCATGATCTATTTTTAACAAACCTGTGCAGGCTTCTAGTTATAACTTTATTTGTTTCTAGATGTTCGCAGGTTATAACCAGAAGCCAACATTGCTTTGACAAGATCATGGCAAACAAATCTTATTTCATTGTTTGAACAAGTGTTTAATTAGTGAATCAGCAAAATGTTGTGGACATACCATTGTTAGATTTCAGTAAGGCATTTGACAAAGTAGACCTCAACCTACTTCTTGGAAAGCTACAAGTATGTGGGATAGACAGTGTGCTGGTCAGACAGTATGTAGTTAATTGGGAATAGGGAGCTGTGCAAAGACTGGACGTAAGATGAATCTTGACATAACCGTAAGTTATACCTTGAGAATGCCTGGTATGATCCAGGAAAGAAACTTTGTATGGAAGTCTTTGTAGAGTTTAACTGCTTATCTTGGATATTTTTTTGGAAGATAAATATGGCTTAAGACAAGACAGACAGCACCACTACCAGATGGAATTGTAACTGGCTGACAAACCATACTCAATGTGTAATCCTTAATGGAACTACATCTACATGGAGGGAAGTACGTAGTGGGGTATACCACCCCCAAGGGTCTGTTTTAGGCCCAGTACTTTTAATATCTTCATAAATGATTTAGATGAGTAAATAGAAGGAAAACCGATCAGATTTGCAGATGACTCCAAACTGCCAGAAGGAGCCAACACTCCAGGAAAAAAAGCTGATCCAAATTGTAGGCTGCATTAATAGAGGGATAAAACCATATAAAATATTAGTAGAGCTTTACAAAGCCTTAGTAAGACCACACTTGGAATACTGAGTCCAATTTTGGTCACCAGAATTTAAAAAAGATGGAGAGATACTGGAAAAAGGATAGAGAAGAGCCACAAGGATGATTAGTGGGCTGGAAGGTAAAACTTATGAAAAATGGTTGCAGGAATTGGGTATGGATAGTCTAGTGAAAAGAAGGACTGGGGTGATATGATAACTTTGTCCCAATATTTGAGGGGCTACAAAGATGAGGAGGTCAATTTATTTTCCAAAGCACCAGAAAGTCAGATATGAAACAATGGAAGGAACCTGGAATTAAGGAGAAATTTACTAAAAGGACAATTAACTAGAGGAACAGCTTTGCCTTCAGAAATTGTGGGTGTGCTTCATCATTGGAGGCTTTTAAGAAGAGACTGGAAGCCATTTGTCTGGAATGGTCCAAGGCAGGGCTCTCCAACTTTGGCAACTTTAAGACAGCTTGCTGGCTGAGGAATTCTGGGGGTTAAAGTTGCCAAGGATGGAGACCCCTGGTGTAAGATCTCCTGCTTGAGCATGGGGCTGGACTAGAAGACCTCCAAGGTCCCTTCCAACTCTGTTGTTCTGCCTTTGTCTGAAGTTCTGTACCACCTGAATAATGAGTGAAATAATAATCAATAATCACGGTAATGTTAATCATAATAACAACCATAGTGATCATCATAATCATAACAACTACGATCACAATTAAAGGAGGCAGAAGCAGCAACATCATAGGCCCGCAGCAGCGGCGGAGACCACAGCAATAATAAACTGGTCCCATTTTCCATTGGGCAATGTTGAAAAGGTGTCATTCGGACTCCCTGGGGCCTCTGTGCCCCTTCGGGTGGTTGCCTCGTGCTACAGAGAGAGAAAAAGGAGGAAGTCAAGGCCCTAATTTCTAATGGGGAGTGTAGGAGAGGCTGACCCTGAGGGAGGGGGAAATGCATCACCAGCCACTCATGTGCCACTCAAGAGAGCAAAGAGTCCAGCCCTCCTTGAATTCCTTTCTCTCTTAGCTAGATTCAATTCGCTTTGACCTTTAGTCCTTCAGATTCTTGAGAGAGCAATAAATCTTTATGACCCTTTCAACAGCCTGGACCTTCTGCTTTCCCTGGTGCTTGATGGGAAGGGCACTTTCTCCCCTCCCTTTAGCTCCCTCTTCCACCCACAGCAGCCGCCAGATAGGCATAGGGACAAGCCAATTGGAGAAGGCTTGCAATTCTCACTCAAAGAGACAGCCCTGCTTTGGAGACAGGAATTCTGGGGAGGGATCCTCACTTCTCCCCTTTAGAGTTCCTTCCCTGTTACCCCTTCAGCTCATCCTCCTACAGGAGCTTTTTTCCTGGATGCCCCATGTTTTCCTAGCCCCCCATTCTTTGTCTCTCTCTCCCCTCCAGTCCTCCTGGCCCCTTCCCTGACCCACTTTCATCCCTTAGAGCTGATGGGCTGGAGAGACTGAGCTGGCCTGGATCCTCCCTGCAGAGCATCACATCAGAAGATCCCAACCAGGAGGGGCTGAGCCCCAGAGGAACCCCAGGCAACCCATGATCTCTCTATGGCTACCTTGGAAAGACTCGGACTAGGGGGTGGATTCCCCCACCCCACAAGCCCCATGGTCTTTTCCTCCATGTATTTTCCAAGTACAGAGTTTTGTCTCTTAAATAGAGTTCAGCAATTGTCTGGCTCACCTCTGAGCTCACTTTAGGCTAGCATTGCCTATGACTGAGTCTCATCTTCTGTGCCATAGATAGTTGGAGAAGGAAGCTTTTCTTGAGAAACTTGATCAGGTGAAGTTGTCGCTTTGTGAGGAATTTTTTTCCTGAGCTTCTTCCACCGGTCTGAGAGATTGCAGAAAGAGAGGACAGCTAGTTAATTTTGGGGGAGCAGCTCCTGCCTGGGATAGAGAAGGACTCAAGCTGAAGGCCTCCAGAAGGCCCAGATGGTCCAAGTGGCCAGATTATAACCCAGTGTCTTGAAAAACAGGCATTAGTGCTCCCAGCGGGTTATGACAATGAAATGGGGGTTATTGAGGAATAACCCCCTTCCTGGGGGTTATTGAGGAATAACCAAGTTGAAGCTCTCCTTGCTTCTATCTGAGCTCCTAGAGATAGAAATATACTCCTTCTTTCCACTATAGGAAAACCAGAGCTGGTTTTGTTTCTTCAATACAAATATGGTATATCCAATAAAGTTTTGCTTTTGGGAATTCAAAACTGCTGAGAGTGTTTCCTTGATTTGGATTGACTCGTTGGACATTTAACACCTTGTCCTAAAGCAACATGAATTTATTTTAAACAATGATGCCAGATCACCAGGGCCTGATGGATTACATCCCAGAGTTATCATGCCAAACCAACCTTATTCATTCTTCAACATAGTGACAAAATTAGTAGACCAGAGATGAGACTAAGCTGGCAGGTACAGCTAACACCCAAGAAGATAGGTTCAAGATCCGGATGGATCTTGACAGACTAGAACACTGATCCATTTCTAATAAAATGAATTTCAATGTGAAGAAAAGTAAAGTCCTACACTTAGGCAAGAAAAATCAAAAGGACCCATATAGACTGGGTGAAAACAGGCTCAACAGCAGTAACTATGAGAGGGATCTTGGAGTCTTTGTGGACAACCAGATAAATAGGAGCCAGCAGTGCACAGCAGCAGCCAAAAAAGCTCGTGCAATCCTAAGTTGCATGAACAGAGGGATACAATAGAGATCAAGTGAGGTACTAATACAACTCTATAAAGCTTTAGTAAGACCACACCAAGAGTACTGCATCCACTTTTGTTCACCACACTGTAAAAAAGATGTTGAGACTCTAGAAAAAGAGCAGAGAAGAGCAACCAGGATGATTAGGGGACTGGAGACTAAAACTTACGAAGAATGGTAACAGGAACTGGGCCTGGCCACTCTAGGGAAGAGAAGGACCAGGGGAGACATGATAGCAGTCTTCCAATATTTGAGGGGCTGCCACAGAGGGGAAGGGGGTCAAGCTATTTTCTAAAGAGCCTGTAGGCCAGACAAGGAATAATGGATGGAACTGAACAAGGAGAGATTTAACCTGGAAATAAGGAGAAACTGTTTGACAGACAGTGAGAACAATGAACCAATGGGACAAAAGTTGTGGGAGCGCCATCACTGGAGACTTTCAAGAAGAGATTGGACTGCCATTTGTGAGAAATAGTGTAGGGTCTCCCACTTGAGTGGGGAGTTGGACTAGATGACCTCCAAGGTCCCTTCCAACACTGATTATCTATTATTTGTTAGACCTCTGGGAATACTGTTATTGATGCCAGACAGATGTTATTCCCCATATATTCCAAAGTTGGTAATTCTTACTCCAAATCTCACAATTGTACTCCACAGCCCCTGTGCCAACCTAGCCAAATCTAAGTACCAGCAATCTTGGAAGGCTCAACCTGAGTTTCACTGGGTTAGATCAGCAGCACAATTTGCAAGCAAGTAAAAAAAGGCCCATCCAGGAAGAAGGAAACAGCAAAGCACTTCCTCCTCACTGAAGAGAAAGCTCCATGGAGACCTTGAGCTGCAATTGGGTGAAACTCAGTTCTTCCCACATCCACTCTCCCTGTCATTTCTCTTGCTCTCAGTGGGAGCAGAGGAAGCAGCCGCTCTCTCCACTGCTGGATCTTGGACCCTGTTTTTGTCCCCAGGTGGGATTACAAGTAGGGGCAGAGGACAGGGGGCCCATCCTCCATGGCCCCACCTTCCATCAGAGCTTTCCTGAAGGTCCCACTTCTCAGATGAAGAGGCATATGAATCTTCTCAGGGGAAGGATTGTGGCTCTTCTAGTTCTTCCCATTTCGGGCAGGGGTCACCAACCTTTTGAACCTCAGGCACCACCAAACTCATAATTTTAAATCCTGGGGACCACTAATATGAATTTTGACTGACGGTGGCTTGCTGACATTGGTGGGAGAGAGAGAAAGAGAGAGAGAGGGAGGGAGGGAGAGAGAGAGAGAGAGAGAGAGAACTCTGATCTAACCTCTCTATCTCTACCCCCCCCCCCAATCACACAGAGGCAGGGTGGGATTCAAATTTCTTAACAAGAAGTTCTATGGTTGTTGCCTAATTTGTGGGTGTGGTTGGTGGTCATGTGACTGGCTGGGCATAGCTTGTATGTAAATATTATAAATTTTTACATAAATATTGAAATTTTTATTTAAAAAAGAGCAACTTTCACCCAAAATCAAGCAAAGCGGGCAGGCAGATTGAGTTCCTCACAGAATCACAGATTCATTCAGAGATCTATATTTCTGCCATTGGCTTCCTGAGTCTCCATTGAATAATAAAAGCTTCAGTCCTAAGGGAGGTTGAAAACAGAGCCGAAGATCTTAAGATTAGTTAGAAGGCAAGAAATCCAATGATTTCCTGCTTTCTAGTTAATTTAAATCTCATGGCACAGCAGAATAGCTGATGGTCAGGATAAAAAAGGAAAAACAGTAACTTATCAGGCAAGTTTGCCAGTGGGTGGGGAGGGTTCCCATGGGCCATGTGGTTGCACAGCCTTGTGTTCCCATGCAGCCTGGGTTAATTGCTTTCAGGGGTGCTCTGGAGTGACATTTCTCTGTGGACCACCAAAATTTTCTCACGGACCATCAGTTGGCCATGGCCGACCGGTGGGGGACCACTGATTTAGGGGACTCCTGATATTTGCTCCTCTGTCCATTGTGGCCAAAGAGGCTTCCACCCAGATAGGAGGAATGTGGAACATTTTGAGATTTGCAAGGGTTGAAAAAATGGCTGTGTAGTTTCTTCTTCCTTTCCAATTCCTGTTCAAAATGCTGTTTGTGGGGAAGGGTCTCGAGTGGGCCCTGACTGCAACTCTCAAAGAAGCTCTTGCCCATCCACCCCAACTCAGTCAAAACAGATACACTCACGGGTGGATGTCAGTGGATGTGCTTGTTCAATTTACAGATCAGGAAGAGAATCCAAGCTCCTAAGATTACGACTGGAACAATTCCCACCATGGGAATCCACCACATTGCAGCTAAAGAAGGAGAAAGAGGGCTCTGATTAGAGAGATGCTGAGTTCCCTGAAGTGGAGATGCTGAAAAAAATGGAAGCCTTTCCCAACCTGCATTGGCCTCCAGGAAGTGACCCCACCTGAAGGAAGCCCCTCCCCTCCAAGGCTGCAGAGGGAGGAAGGAATGGCCTTGAAGGGCAGAAGGAAGAGCCAAAACCAATCATCTCATATATTATCATATCTTCATAGGTTTGCTGTTAAGCTACTGTTTTGTTCGGAAAACACACGAGGTAGACCGGGTTCCAACACCAAATACTTTATTCTTTAACTAGTCAGTAAATAGGAACACTTGGCTGAAGCCGAGGCCAGCCTTTTATACAGGCTGGCTTGCCTGCTTGCAGCCAATGGCAGTTGTTTAGATTTGCCGCCTTTTAGCAGCTCTTTGGATTGGTTCCTAGTGAACCAATCCAATGCTTAGTTTATTTGACCAATCAGGTTTGCAGATTTGGAGTCACCCACTTTACATATAGAACACCCCTCCCCTCTTAGTTCAGTCCTACGTGGTGACGTAGTCTCGCAGGTAGGCGGGGCTTTTCCGGACTCGACTTGACTTGCGCGGTTCATTCTTGGTGCAGATTTCGACCGGTTCGGATGGGGCTGCTGTGTCGTCTGTCCTTCTCCCTGGAACCGTCTGGAAGGGTGAGTCAGCCATTTTACCGCTGCCTAAGTTTCTTAGGCTGGCGGTTTTGCCGCTCCCTCCCGTTTCCTCCGGGCAGGTTGAGCTGGCCTGGCTGGCCCCTTCCGATTGGCTCTTCACGCAAGTCTCTCCAAACAGTGAGTCTTTTATTTGCTCTTTTTGTTCATATGTTTCATGGGGTTTGGTTTTAAACAGTTCTTTATTTATTTCTCGCCTTTCCCCCCCCACCTTGGTTTGCAATTCGCCGGTTTTTTCGGTGAATGTTTGTAAGTCTGTGGTTCTCTCTATAATTCGGGATCGAAGCTGGTCTATGTGCCGCTTCCATTCCCTGCCATCCTCTATTTTTAATCGGTAGGATTTGGGGCCTGTGATTTGGATAATCTGTCCTGGTAGCCATACCGGGTCCCCGGTGAAGTTTTTAGCGTATACCAAATCGCCTATTTCGAATTGTCTGAACCGTGTAGAGGAGTCAGGGGGGTTTTCTGGGGTAAAATTTGGGTGTAACCTATCAAGGTGAGATCTTAATTTTTGCCCCATAAGTAATTCTGCTGGGGACTTGTTGGTTATGGTGTTGGGCGTTATGAGCTGGAGTGTGAGCAAACGGTTTACTTTCTGTTGGACATCTCCAGCGTCCATTCTTTCTAACCCTTCTTTAGTAAACCGGACCATTCTCTCAGCCCTGCCGTTCGCAGCCAGGTGAGCCGGCGCGGTTAGGGCATGTCTTATACCTAGGGAGGCTAGGTATTGCTCAAATTGTATGCTGGTTAGCTGTGGCCCATTATCTGAGACAAGAACGTCCAGTATGCCATGGGTGGCAAAAAGGTTGTCCAGCTTTTTAATTACAGTTTCTGTTGTCATTGATGGCATAACTTTTACTTCAAGCCAATTCGAATAGGCATCAACGACAATCATAAAGGTATGCCCCTTGGTAGGACCCGCGAAATCAATGTGTATTCTTGACCAAGGTCCCCGAGGGGTTTCCCAGTCCTTAATGGGTGCTTTTGGTGGGGACGGTCTAATTGCCTGGCATTTGTGGCATGAGCTTACCCAATACTCTATGTCCTTATCAATACCCGGCCACCAAACATAACTTCTAGCAAGGCTTTTCATCTTAACCATTCCCGGATGCCCTTCATGTAACAACCTGAGTACCCTGGGTTGTAATTTGGCAGGGATTACCACCCCACAACAAACATCCCTTTTGGATTGAAAGTTCAGTCTGTCTGGACCAGAAAGGTTTAAAGTTTTCAGTTTTTTGATTCTCCGGCCAGCCTTTACCTACCCAGCTAAGAACGCGGGCAGTCAATGAGTCTTTCGCGGTGGCTCTGGCGACATCATAAGCTGATATGGGTAGATCGGGGCAAGTCTCGATTTGTCGCGTTGTCATCGCTGGTGCCGGGTCTTCGTCGGTTGCTGGTAAGGGTGCTCTGCTCAGAGCGTCCGAATGGGAAATTTGTTTCCCTGGCCGATATGTCAGAGTGTAGGAATAAGCTGCTAGGAACTCTGACCATCTAGTCATTCTTGGGGACAGTATATTAGGTGTTGGCTTGTTTCCCGCCAAAATCCCCATTAGCGGTTTGTGGTCTGTTATGATTTGAAAAGTCCGCCCATATAAGTATTCGTGGAAGCGTTTTACTCCAGCGACAATTGCTAGAGCTTCCCTGTCCAATATGTTGTAATTCCGCTCGGTTTTTGATAGAGTCCTAGAGTAATATGCGACGGGTGCTTCTCTGCCATCAGGTAGTTGGTGGCTCAGGATGGCACCTACTCCGTATGGTGAGGCGTCGCAGGTCACTCTTAATGGCAAAGTGTTGCTAAATTGGATGAGGACGCTTGTTGATGTTAGCAAGCTTTTAATATTTTGGAAGGCTTTTTTTTCTTTGTAACCCCAAGTCCAAGTTGCCTTCTTGTCTAAAAGACGGTGTAACGGTTCTGCTATAGTGGCCTTGTTTGGCACGAACACATTATAAAAATTAATTAGTCCTAAGAATGCTTGTAGTTCGGTTTTATTTCTTGGTTCAGGAGCATCTTTGATTGCTTTAACTTTTTTGTCTGTAGGGTGGATACCCTCTCCGTCTATTGAGTAGCCCAGGAATTCGACGCTATTCTTAATTAAACAGCACTTTTCTCTTTTTACCTTGAGGCCAGATTCATTAAACTTAGTTAATACTTCTTTGAGTCTGTTCCTTAATTGAGTTTCATCTCTGGCCGAGATTAGGATGTCGTCAAAATAGGGAACGACTCCTTGTATGCCATTTAGAAGGCGTTCCATCAGGCTCTGGAAAACGCCAGGGGCCACGCTTACTCCAAATTGGAGCCATTGACATTTGAATGCGCCCTTATGGGTGACTATAGTCTGTGCTTCTGCTGTTTCTGGGTCCACTGGGAGTTGTTGATAGGCTTGTGCCAAGTCGAGTTTGGTGAAAACTTTGCCTTTTCCGAGGGAATGAAGCAAATGCTGGACTACTGGCACCGGGTATGCACTTGGTTGTAATGCGTGGTTCAGGGTAGCCTTATAGTCACCACAGATTCTAATGGACCCGTCAGGTTTTATGGGTGTGACAATAGGCGTTTCCCACTTGGCATGGTCCACAGGTTCTAACACCCCTTGGGCTATTAATTTGTCCAGCTGTTCCTCTATTTTTGCCTTTAGTGCAAAAGGAACTCGCCTGGCTTTTATTCTTTGTGGGGCTATTTGGGGGTTTAGATTGAAAGAAATGGGATTTCCCCGATTCTTGCCAAGTGAGCCGTCAAAAACGTCCTGGAATTCTCGGATGAGGTCGTCTTCCCAGCCGGTTATAGTCACTCGATCGACCCCGGTCATCCCGATGCCCAATGGCGCGAACCATTCGATGCCCAGGAGACTTGGTCTGTCTTGGTTGACTATGGTCAGCAGAAGCACCTTGACGTGATGTTTGTAGGCGACTCGGAATTGTCCCATGCCAACCACAGGGATTTGGTTTCCCTGATAGTCCTTGAGGGTTAGGTGCTGCTTCTTCAATTCTTTGGGTTTGATACCTGGGACTAGCTGTTTTATTGTGTCCCACGATACCATGGAGAGGAAGGACCCTGAGTCCACTTCCATCTTGCAGTGTTTTCCTTCGATTTTCACGATGACTTTAATTTTTTTCCCACTTTCCGTCTGAGCGCTCTGTATAATGACAGTTTGGTGTGTATTGGCTCATTTCTCTTGTTGCCACTTTCTCTCGGCTCGTTTAGGCTCAGCTCGTGTTGGGGAATTTCTGCGTCTCGTCAGGCTGTAGTATTTTTTGTTCCTGCAGACCTTCTCGATATGCCCTCGTTTTTTGCAATGCCGGCAGATGGCATCGAGAAATCTGCATTCGGCTCGGGAATGGTTTCCTCCGCAGCCAGCGCATTCCCGCCAATTTCTTCTTTCGCGCTCTTTTCTGTTCGTGAGCAAACGGTGGACCTCGTCGTCTTCTTCGCTCGATTCAACTGTTTCACCCGACTCTTCGTAGTGGGTTGTGGTGGCAGGCTGCTTTCTGTCTTTGGTTGGTGTTTCTTCGCTGTGTGTGTTCATCTTTTTCATGGCTACGGCAGATTTTTTCGCGGCTTCAGCGGCTGTGGCTTCCGCGATGCCTTCGGTAATGGTAATGTTGGGCTTGTTGAGTAATTTACTCTGTGTGGTTGAGTCTCTCAGACCCAACACCACGCGATCCCTCATTGCTTCATCAATGTTCAAAAATTCACACTCACCCCTTAATTGTCTAAGGGCAGCGATGAAATCGGCGACGGTCTCTCCCTCTCTCTGGTCTCTGCGGTAAAATTCGTGTCGCTTTATTAAGTTGGACACCATCAGAGCGTAGTGTGCTTTGAGGAGTCTTTGCAATTCTGTCCACGTTAGTTGTTTAATGTCCTGGGGCTTCGCAAGGGCCTTTGCCATCTTGAAAACTGTTGGCCCGCAGTGCGTCAGGAACACAGCCCTCTTGCATTGTTCTGAAATGCCTTCCATTTCATTGCTCTCCAAGTACATTTGGAAGCGATCAGCATAGGAATCCCAATCCTCTTCGTTGGGATTGAAGGGTGCGGGCGGTGCGTTGTTTCCAGACATCTTGGTTGTAATCTGGACTTCTTATCACCGCGTGCAGGTTTTTCCGTTCAGGACGATCCCACCCTCGTCGCCAGTGTTTTGTTCGGAAAACACACGAGGTAGACCGGGTTCCAACAACAAAAGGCTTTATTCAAACTAGTCAGTAACAGGAACACTTGGCTGAAGCCGGGGCCAGCCTTTTATACAGGCTGGCTTGTCTGCTTGCAGCCAATGGCAGTTGTTTAGATTTGCCGCCTTTTTGGCAGCTCTTTGGATTGGTTCCTAGTGAACCAATCCAGTGCTCATTTTGTTAACCAATCAGGTATGTAGATTTGGAGTCAACCACTTTACATATAGAACATGGAACAAATTGTCATCCCCCCCTTTTCTCTTCTGCTTGGGAAGATACATTGGAGGGAAGAGCCCCCAGCAGCCCTCGGACGACCCTGGGAACATCTGGGCAGGGCCACATCTGGCTGCTCCTGCAGCTCCCCTGGGCTCTGAGGATTCCCAGGCAGCTGCTTGTGGGCCTGACCTCCATGGTGACCCCAAACACCCCACAGTGGGAAGAGTCAGGTAGGCCCTATTTACATGGAAGCTAACAAGGGAGCTGCGGATCTTTCCAGCCAGGGCAAAGTTCGCTGATAAGGGGAGAGCTGGATGGGGATGACTTCACCCAGTACCCAGGCAGGACAAGGAAGGAGAAAGAGAAAGAGGGCAGGGCTAAAGTCCAAACTTCGCTTTTCGCTTCTACTCTCTGTTCTTGCAGAAGTACAAATGGGAACCGATTACAGATCAGATGCAAACACTTTTAAGAAGAGGAAAAGGAAGAGTTTTCCTTGTGCGAATGGAGTTTGGGATTGAGGGGGGATGGGGGAGAGAGAGACCCGACCCAGGACATGCGCTCCCCTCCCCGTCTGTTGCCCCCCCCTGACGCCGCCAATTCACCGCAAAGAGCCCCAGGCCCGAAGGAGCCCAGCACCACTCCCAAGAGCAAAAGGGGCGCCCGGTGCAGCGGCATCCCCCTCCACCCGCCCTTCGCGAAGGACAAGCCGCTTGGGTGCCTCTCCCAGTCCGGGTCTCTTCCGGATCCACAAAGAAGCCCAACTCCGCTGAACTTCTCCGTCCCGTCCCCAAAGAACCAAATCAGCGCTGCTCCCTTGCGGTCTTCCCGGGCCGTGGAGGAAGGAAGGGAGAGACGCTGTCCGCGACCGGCAGGTCAAACGCCCGTTGTGTGAACGCAGCCACCTCCTCGCTCATTCTTCTTCCGAGGCTCTCCGATCGATCCCCCTTCGCCCCTTCGGGCTTTCGGGGAGCTTTAGGCAGAAGGCGGCCCGTCGGTGATCTGAAGGGGGTGGGCGCGTGTTTGGGCAGCGTCCAGCCTGGACACAGCTCCCTTCCGCCAAGGGACCCCGGTGGACTCGCACAGGAGCCGCACCCGTTTTCTTCCCTGCTTCTCACCTCCGCAGCTCGAGGGCCGAGAGGAGCCTTTATATCATCTGCACCTGCAGGCACCTTCTCTCCGCCAAGGACAGCGCCTCCCTCCATCCTTCGCCCGCCCCTCGGCCCCTATCCTTACCGCCCCGAGAGCACCGCTCAGGTTCTCCGCCCGTCCAAAATTTGCGAGTCTGCTTAGCAATGATAAAGCAGAAAGGGCTATTGCTATCATCAACCCTTCTGAGAATAGCAATTGGATGCCACTTTTCCTGGAGTTGCAAATGGCAAAGCTGCAGAGAGCTTTCCTTCGTGTCTCTGCTGAACTGGAACCAGCTATATGACCACCTCAGCCAGGCACCCAAGACTCCTCCAGGGAGAAACAGCACAGGTGGAAGTCACAGTCAAGGAACATCACTTGGCCCTGCATCTGCTCCTCGCCTCCCAAGGAGGAGTTTGCCTGGTGTTTAGCTCCTCCTGCTGCTTTGATGTCAACCAACATAAAAAAACCATGACAGAGAATTTGAAACTCTCATACAAAATCATCACTTCTGAGGGCACACATACAACATATAATAGATATAATAAAATCAATGCCTGTTGGGGTACATATAATTAGATATAATACAAAACAAAAATCGGATGCAAAAATCCAAAACAAGTCACAATACAACAATGGGAAGAATGAGAGACCAAACCTATCAAATGAATATCAAGTTGTCACTTAAAGGAAAACTGGTATATGATGCTTTATATTTGACTGTCATGCTCCTGGTGGAGACTGACTCTGAGGGAGAGAAGGAACAACTGACAGGGAGTGGAAGTGTGGCTCCGGAGGTTGTGGAGGATGGGGAAGGGCAGAGGCTGGCTGGGAAGTCAGAGGCCCGTTCCCCTCTCCATCCTAGGGCACTCAGGGAGGAGAGAATAAGGGAGAGATATGGTCTACTCAGGAGAAGAAGGCTTTGATCCTCTTCATGGGCTGCAGCTGTGACAATTGAATGAGAGGCCGGGCATGCGTACAGGTGAGTGCTGAAAACAAAGCATAGAAATATCTCTAGTTTATGGTTCCTCTCCGAGTTTGGCATCCTTCCCAGTGTGTGTCCTGATATCTGTGAACGTCTTTCAGCCCTTATCTTGCCTGGTTTGTGTGGTCTTTTACTTTTTATAATTTAAATGGCATTTCCTCCTTCTTGTAACTGCTTGTGTGGGAGTTTTTTTGTCTTCAGTCAAGAATATTTGGAGCATGGAAGCAAAGTGATAGAATAAAAGGGGATTTACCTGTTTTCTGTGACTGTATTTATTTTGTATCCCACCCTGGATTATCACAGTTGGCACCCAACTCCTTTAATGATCTCTAAGATGAAGAAATGGGACAGAAATGGATGTTGGAAATGCCATGAAGCAGAAGGAATGCTGTGTCTCCTATGGTGGACACATAGAAGACAACAAAAGTGTAGAAAGTGGAATGCAAAAAATCTTGGGATTTAGATTTGAAATGAAACCACAGCTGATTTTCTAGAGGTAATCTGGTGGGGTGGGGGGAGGATACATAAGAAACCTCATCCTTTAATGAGATCTATGCTGACTGCAGCAAGAAGAAATACAAGGACAAGAATCAGGTTCTTTTGTAAAAGTGCCCAAACACAGCAAGGCTGGGAGGGGCTGCACAGGACCCCCACTCATTGTTACTTATATTGACTTATATTGACTTACATCCCCTTCACAGTGCTTTACAGCTCTTTCTAAGCTGTTTACAGAGTCAGCATATTGTCCCCAACAATCTGGAGGATGGAAGGCTGAGTCAATGTTGAGCCGGTCAGGATCGAACTGCTGGCAGTCGGTGGAGTCAGCCTGCAATACTGCATTCTAATCACTGGGCCACCAGGGCTCTTAGGTAAGGTAATCAAAGCTAGAAATGAATGGGGTTTGCTCTCTTTTTAGATCCTAGTGACTTGTCCTGGCACTGTTGGTGGGGCTCCTCTTGGAGTTCCTTGATTAAGCTGTTGTTTAATGTTAGCTTCTTTGCCTGCATTGGTAATTGTTTGATTGGGATGCTGTTTACTTGGTTGCTGGTCTAGTGTTAATCTTGGTGTTCATTTCTGCTCATATAGATTGCTGGTTAAAAGGTACTTTTTGTTTCCTTTGGGTGTTTGGACTGTTTCTTTTAAGTGGGATATAGATGTTGTTTATCTCTATGTGCCTGTTGATGGCCAATTTGTCCACAGTAAGTGCCAAGCCTCCAGGAATTCTCCACTGTTTTCTGGATTTGGCTTGCTCACAGTTTTCCAGTTGAAACGATGGTTGAGTCCATACCCTATATTGTGAAATTAAGTTTTCATCATGTCCTCTGACTGCCAGTTGGTGCTCACGGATGCGCTTCGCTGGCTCCCATCCCACGTGTTCCACTTTGCACTCCCCTTTTCTTGCCTGCACAATGTTCACACTGAGGCTCCTGGATCACTCCAACTCCTGTGCACTCTGTAGGATCCTTGTGCTTCAAAGAGGGGAAAAATGGAGAAAGTCAACACCCCCATATGTATGGGGAGGAAGGTAGGGGAAGAGGGGAGGAAGGTAGGATCCAGGACAGGAGGAAGGTAGGATTGCAAAACCCCCCCCTGCACAAAGAGCTGCTGGTGGGGGCTTCCTCACTTCTCCCCCAGGGTTCCTTATGCCTCCAGCTTATCAAGACCAAGGAGTCTTTTTTTTCCTGGATAGCCCCAGTTTACCTTTTCCTCTCCTCCTCCCATCCAGTCCTTTTTTATATTTTATTTCATTTGACAATTGCTTGGAAGATAATAGGTACAAGAATAAACATGAGTATGAATGCAAGGATACAATCTTTCCTGGACAGAAATTCCCGATTTCTCCAGGGTGCCCCAACTCCTGCTCCTGGCTCCTTCCCCATCTCTCTCTCCATCTCTCTCCCTCCCTCTCTCTTCCTCTCACTCTCTCCCTCCCTCTCTCTTCCTCTCACTCTCTCCTTCCCTCTCTCTCTCCTTCCCTTTCCCTCCTTCTCTCCCTCCCTCCTTCTGTCTCTCTCCCTCTCCCGCCCCCCCTCCCTCTCCTGCCTCGGAGCTAAGGGGCCAGTGAGGCTGAGTTTAGCTGGATCTTCCACTGCAGACCAGCCCATCAGAGGAGCCCTCAGGAAGCCAACAATCCATGACTACATTGGAAAAATGTAATTCCCCAGCCCAACAACCTTGATGGTCTTGGTTCTTTGGTCAATTTGAAGCCTAGAGTTTTGTCTCTTAAATAGCAGCAATAACCGGAAACAGCCACACTCACCTCTGATGTTGATTTTGGCAACAAGGGAGATCGAATCTCATCTTCTGTTTCATTCTCAGGGGAAGAAGGAATTCTTTGTGAAGGAGCCTGATCATGGAAGATTGTCACTTCCTGATAGTGGTTATTTCTGCATCTTCTCCAAAACCAGCCTGACAGGTGGCAAAAAGAGAAGACAGCTAGTTTATTTGGGGGTGGGGGGGAGAGCTCCTGCCTGAGCTGGAGAAGGATTTATTCTGAACACCTCAATGAACTGCCATCAATTGCTTTACAACAATGATTCCAAACCACTCACAATCTTCTTGGTACCAGACAGATGATATTTCCTCATATACTCTGGACTCAGAAGTTCTTAATTCAACTGTCATAACATTTGTGACCCAAACTTAACCGATCCAGATCTAAAGAGGAGCAACTTTTGGCTGATCTTGAAAGGCTAATCTGGATGGGCTGGGTCACAGAATCACAAACAAGTCAAAAGATTCATCCAGAAAGAAGGAAATGGCAAAGCACTTCCAAAATCTTGCTGAGAAAATTACCAGGAAGTGCTGAGATGCACTTGGTGAAACTCAATAGAGGAGACAAGTCCTGCACCCTCCCTTTTCTTGGGTCTTTTGCTCTGAGTAGGAGCAGAAGGAGGAGCAGCAGCAGGAGGGGGGAGGAGGAGGAGGAAGAGGAGAGGGAGAGGGAGAAGAGGCAGAGGCAGAGGCAGAGGCAGAGGCAGAGGCAGAGGCAGAGGC
>BLBF01015134.1:0-25057 GCA_015471245.1 Laticauda colubrina
ATAATAACTATGAATCATAGTTAGTGTATGTTAGAATGTATGCAGCTTTAACTGTGAAATAGCAATTAAAGGAGTGGTTAAGAAAACAATATAAAAGTAGCAAGACTATGGCTTGCTCACTCTACTCTCTCTGGCTTTGATGATCCCTGATTACTGCTTGGAATCAAGACTGCATTGCTCGAACGGGAGAGACAACAAAGGACTGATTTGTAAGTGAACTGACATAGGATATTCTACATGGACTTTGCTAACTGAATATCCCTGAATGGACTGACTACATGGTAAATGAATATTGGACTGTTATTTGACTATGCCATAAACTTATACTGGAATAAACTATATTCTTGATAGCACAAGCGTATCTGTTATTTTTACTGTATGTTAATAAACATACAAGCTTAGCTCACTCTTTTATCTGTGTGCCTATCTGACTAACGCTGCACATTCTGTTTAGCTTGTCTACCTAACCCTGGTTGGGGAACCCAGGCTTAACACAAAGCATGCAGGCAGATTGAGTTGCTCACAGAATCACAGATTTACTCAGAGATCTACCATTCTGAAATCTGCTACCTGAGTCTGCACTGAAAAATAGAAGCTTCAGTCCTAAGGAAGGTTCAGCTCTGTTTTTAGATTAGCTAGAAAGCAAGAAATCCAATGATATCCTGCTTTCTAGCTAATCTAAATCTCCCGGCACAGCAGAAAGGCTGATGGTTGTGGGGAAAAAAAGTAAAAATAGCAACTTAGCAGACAAGTTTGATGGTGTGCATGCCAGATAAGGAATGAGTGAGCAAGGAGGGGAGGGGCCAGCCAGTAGCGCAATTTGCTGGTTCTCTGAACTGAGCAGAATCATAACAACCAGGTAGAATCCCACCCCTGGATATACATTTCTCCACAGGGTTGTCACCACTGCACTATTTTGATAGCTTTAAAAAACTGTACTTTAGTAATTCAAGATGAGACATTTTAGCTATAGCTTGATTTTTTAAAAAAAAAAAAGCCTTGTGCTTTAATAGATGTAGATAGCAATTTCCTGTGTAGCCAGAACATTATTGAGAAAATTATGTATTTAGGCGTTGTTTAAAAGGGTCTTGCCTTCACACAAAAGCATGGTTAGGCGACATTAAAGAACTCCACACTTTGATTTTGTCCTTGTGAAATTGTCCCCCTACTTGACTAGCCAAAATTTTAGGAGAAAATTAAAAATTCTTTTTTTCTGTACAGACAAGTGCATGGAAATCAGGCAAATCACAAAGCTGATTCTTTAGGGTTGTTTGCTTTTGTTTTGTTTTATGATGTTTGCCTTCACAGAACTGTGTGTATATATGGCTACATATGCCAAGATTTTTTTTCTACAATCGTGTCCTCACAGATGTCAAATGGAGGGCAGGCTGCAGAGCTATTCACTGTGGAAGTAGTTTAAGCTGTTTTGTAACCCTTAGGTTGTCAGTCTGAATATTTGACAAAACTGGATATGAACTTCACAGGTTCGTTGGGAATATGCACGACACGAGACTTTTGGTACTAAGTTAAAAGTGATATAAGATCAAAAATAGCAATAAGTAAAGTTTTCTGAAAGACATTGATTAATCCAAAATGATCTGATCACAGCTCATTAGAGACTGCCTGGAATGAGAGCATATTAATATAAAAATACCAGGATTTAAAAATCTAATTGAAGTATCTCCCTAATCTCTCTGTGGCACATTTCTCATTGTTCTTCTGAAGCAATGGTGGCACCCAGTGGTCAGAACAAAGGAACCATTCCAAAAAGAGAAGGGGCTCAATTCACTCACACACTTTATTTAGAATGTAAGGAACAGGAACATTATATCATGAAATTATACTACAAATTGAAACGAGTGATTTCATTCAAAAGAGACCATTATATGCTGGACTGTAATAAAATTAGGATATCTGATTTACATTTTTACATGACTATAAACCAATTTAAGTTTAAAAGATAACTTATATCTGTCTCTTTTTAATTTCTCTTGTAAAAGGGCATTGTACTTTCAGAATTACCTCTAGATTTCTTTTGCTGGTGTTTTAAGTTGACTTGTTATCACAAAGTAGCCAATATCACTGGCATTCTCCCTATTCTTTTTTTTGGGGGGGGTGTTAAGTTTTATTGATTTTTAATGACAAACAAAAATAAACAAAACATAAAAACGTCCAGCTTTCTTCCATAAGTATACAAACAGTGTGTCGGTTGGTTTAAAAAAATTTTCTGCATTGATTTCAGTCTCAATTACAGTTACATTACATAATAACTCATATTATCAGAAATTGAATATCCTAGTATTATTATTAATCAATCATTTGACTATAATTTTGTTATTCATACTTTGCGAAATAGGTATACTTAGTTTATTTTATAACAATTCATATAGTCCTTCCAAATCTATCTTAAAAACATTATATATATGTAATAATAATAATAATAAAAACAAGAAATACATCTTTATATATTCATTATTTTCTATAATTCTACATATTCTATAACTATATTTTGTTATCTAGCAATTGATAGAAAAGGTCCCAAATTTTGTAAAATTGTTTATCCTCTTGTTCTCTAATTTCAAATGTCAATCTACTCATTTCAGCACATTCCAGTATTTTCTTGATAATTTCCTCCTGCAATGGTATTTTCTCATTTTTCCAATTTTTAGCAAATACAATCCTAGCTGCTGTTAATACATTTACAATCAAATATTTTAAATCTTTGCTGTATGTATCAGGTAGAATTCCCAATAAAAACATCTCTGGTTTTAAATCTGTATGCTTTTTAGTCATTTTTACCAACCACATGTGGATTTTATTCCAATATTTTTTGCGTCCGCAAAAGTCCACCATATATGGTAATATGAGCCAGTGATCTGATGACATTTCCAACATCTTCCGGATTTATTCTTGAACATTCTAACTATTCTTGTCGGGGGAAAATGTCAATTGTAAAACATCTTATACAAATTTTCTTTAAATGCTGTTGACATTGTCATTTTATAATTTTGAGACCACAATTTTTGCCATTTCTCTAGATCAATCCCATATCCAAAATATACCTTGCCATATATATATATGCCTTACCTTACCTTGCCATATATATTTCAACACAATTTTGTTTAAATCTTCAAAGTAGCCCTTTCCAAGCCTAATTGGTATTGTTTGAAACAAATATAGAATTCTGGGTAAAACATTCATTTTGATTGTTGAAATTTTCCCCATTAGTGACAATTGTAGATTTTCCCATTTCATCAAGTCTAGTGCTATCTGTTCTTTAAGTTTAATGAAATTGTTCTCTTTTAATGTACTACATCTTGCTGTCAGATGTATCCTCAAGTACTTAAAGCCCATGTCACACTGCACCAATGGATGGAAAGAGGATGTAAAACGGAGAGAAACACTTGCCATCCGTTGGTTAACGCGATTCATCTGTTTTGTACTCACTGCCTCCATTTTTCATCCTCTCTATCTGTCCAGCATCCGTCGACTGAGGTTCCATCCGCTCAAAAAGTTTTGAGCTGCTCAAAACTTTTTGAGTGGAAAATGTATCCAATGCGTCCGTTCTGCATCTGCAACGCATACGGGGAACATCCGTTCTACATCCATTGTCATCTGTTATGCATCCGCTATATCCGCTAGGCATCCGCTGCGCATCTGCGCAACTCAAATCCGCTCCAGTGGAAATCGCACACAGGGAGGAAGCGAAACGGATGTGGAATGGACGCGCAGCGTTAATAGCACAGAAATAGAAAGGATGAAAGTGGATGCAGCTCAAATACAAAGCATTTAAAATGGAAAAAACGTTCACAGAGGGGACCTATCTCGGATATTAAGGATGTCTAGAGGAAGCCTAGAGGATGCAAAAAGATACCTAGTGGAAAACCTATATTGCCTATAAAAAGGGGGAGGAACTCACCTGGATCTCACTTTCAGTCCAGCAGCCCTGCTGTGCAGACCTCTGCAGCCTTCATCTGGCTCTTGGTCTTCCACAGCATCCATTGATGTCCACCATGGATCAGAACAGACTCCTTTTGGTAGCGACCATCGTTCTGCAACAGTGTGAAGCCATCTACAGGCTCTTTCAACTTTCTACGGGAAGAAAAGGAGGCGGCCAAGAAGTGTCTGGGTCCGAAGATTGATCGGGAGAAGAGCAGAGTACGGACTGTACAACAAGCTGATGGTGGAGCTGAGGAATGAAGACCCTCGTGCATTCCAAAACTTCATGAGGATGCCTCCAGTCATGTTTGACGAAGTTGTGGAGCGGCTGAGACCCAGGTTGACCAAGCAGAACACCTACTTCCAGCCCAGCCTGGACCCTGGGCTCAAGGTGGCACTGACTCTGCACCACATGGCCTCAGGGACCACCTACAGGAGCATGCAGAATGGCTAAAGGGTGCCACACAACACCATCAGCATTGTGGTCAGAGAAGTGGTGCAGGCCATCATCGAAGAATACCTGGAGAAGCTCCTCCAGTGCCCCTCCACTGAAGAAGGCTGGAAGAAAGTTGAAGAGCAGTGGTATCAGAGGTGGAACTTCCCCCTCACCGTTGGAGCCATAGATGGGAAGCACGTGGCCTGCAAAGCTCCAGCCAAGTCGGCGTCCATTTATTTCAACTCCAAGGGCTTCTTCAGCATCATCCTCTTCGCCATGGTCGATGCTGACTACAAGTTCATATACATCGATGCTTCAGGCAACAGGTCAGCTTCAGATGCCCAGGTATACAACGCCAGTCACCTCAAGGGTAGGTTGGAATGCAACCTCATCGTGGGCTTCCCAGATCCAGACCCCCTGCCCAACGACACACAAGATGTGCCCGACTTCGTCATGGGGGATGACGCCTTCTCCCTCAGAACCTACCTCATGAAGCCCTACACCTCTAGATGCCTCACCCATGAAGAGAGGATCTTCAACTACAGGCTGTCCAGGGAAAGGCGGGTGGTGGAGAACGCCTTTGGCATCCTGGCCAACAGGTTCCAGGTACTTCTCACCACTATGCAGCATCGCCCAGAGACCGTGAGGAGGATCATGGAAGCTTGCTCCATCCTGCACAATCTCATGCACAACCGCTACCCAGTGTTGCAGAACAGGCTCGTGGACCTCCAACAAGGCAATGGGGACATGGAGCCTGGGGAACGGAGGCAAGGGCAAAACCTGATAGACACTGAGGATGTGAAAGGCCCCAACAGAGCCTCATGTGAAGGGAAGGAGCAGCGCAACCTCCTGAGACACTGGTGCAACTTCCCAGCTGGAGCAGTGGAGTGGCAAGACAGGATGATAGATGATTAATGGATGCTTCCTGTTATGGATAACATTGTTCACCCTAACTGGTTTAGGTGAAATAATAACTATGAATCATAGTTAGTGTATGTTAGAGTGTATACAGCTTTAACTGTGAAATAGCAATTAAAGGAGTGGTTAAGAAAACAATATAAAAGTAGCAAGACTATGGCTTGCTCTCTCTCTCTCTGGCTTTGATGATCCCTGATTACTGCTTGGAATCAAGACTGCATTGCTCGAACGGGAGAGACAACAAAGGACTGATTTGTAAATGAACTGACATAGGATATTCTATATGGATTTTGCTAACTGAATATCCCTGAATGGACTGACTACATGGTAAATGATTTTTGGACTGTTATTTGACTATGCCATAAACTTATACTGGAATAAAATATATTCTTGATAGCACAAGCGTATCTGTTATTTTTACTGTATGTTAATAAACATACAAGCTTAGCTCACTCATTTATCTGTGTGCCTATCTGACTAACGCTGCACATTCTGTTTAGCTTGTCTACCTAACCCTGGTTGGGGAACCCAGGCTTAACACTGGTTATGGGCCCAGAGGCTGCAAAGTCAGTTTAAATAGGATTAAACAGATTTATGTAAAAAGTGAGAGCTTGTGTTGTTATACATTACAGTAAACAGGCAGCTGTGTTTTATTAATTATATTTTTATATCCATATAAGAAAACATGGCACAAGTCAATTTACAAAGTTTGTTCCTTATATCCAAGCTGGATGGAACAAACTATGTATCATGGTCTACAAAATGTCGTCTACTTCTACGAAGAGAAGGTCTGTGGAACATAATTGAAAATCCACCAAACGTAGAAGAATGGGATCCAGTGGATGAGGAAGACAGACTAAAGATAGAAGAATTTATGCATAAAAATCAACAAGCCATTTGCATAATTGGGTTAACCTTAACTGATCAACAGCTTGTTTATATCCATGGAGAGAAAACGGCTTTTGGGTGTTGGCAGAAGCTGAAGAGAATTTATGTCCGAGATAATATTGGTGCTCACATAAATCTAACACGGAAGCTTTTCAGGGCATATCTCCAAACAAATGGTGATATGCAGAGTCATTTAAAAACTATGAAAAGCATTTTCCAAGAATTACACGAGAAAGAGCTTATTTTCTCTGAACAACATCAAGTTTATATAATTCTATCTTCCCTTGATGAAAGTTATGATAACTACGTAACTTCACTTGAAATTTTGCCAAAGGAAAATTTAACTTTCACTGATATAACTGGCAGATTGATCGAAGAGGCCAGAAGAAGGCATGAAAGAGATGAATTAAGGAGGAAGCAACCTCAAAAAGAAGATAATAAACCTCCTACTGCATACGCAATTAAAAAGTGCTTTAATTGTGGAGGAAAAGGACACTTGGCAAGATTTTGTAAAAAGGCAAAGCGCCAGAACGCTGACCAGAATACTAAAAATCATCAAAAGATAAATAAACATTTAGAGTTAGCCATGTATACTAACGGAGCTGTAAAAAATAATTTATGGGTGGTTGACAGTGGGGCATCCCATTGTATAACAAATGATAACAAAAATTTTATTAAAATGTCCCAGAGTACACAGCAGATATCGTTAGCCAATGGCTGGAAACTGAAAGCTAAAGGTGAAGGTACAGCATATTGTTCTTTTATAAAAGAGAATGTAAAAATGTTATATGTACCACAACTTAAGTTTAATTTAATTTCAGTTAGAATTTTGGTTAAACTAGGATATGTAGTTACATTTAGGGGAGATAACTGCATTATTGAAAAAGAAGATAAGAGAATTACTGCATCTTTAAGAGGTGGATTATATGTGTTAAATGATGATGGTTTAAAGGTGGCTAACACAATTTATGAAAATAAGAAACCTCATGACGAATGTATTCACTTGTTACATACAAGGCGAGGGCATTTAAATTTTAAAATGCTTAAGAAAACTGTTGAATTGTCTAAGGGAATAAGTTTGAAATCTTGTAATAAGTATTTGCAATGTAATGCCTGTAATCAAAATAAGAGCAGGGTCATACCGGCTAATATATTCTTGATAGCACAAGCGTATCTGTAATTTTTACTGTATGTTAATAAACATACAAGCTTAACTCACTCATTTATCTGTGTGCCTATCTGACTAACGCTGCACATTCTGTTTTGCTTGTCTACCTAACCCTGGTTGGGGAACCCAGGCTTAACACTTCCTTCAGCCTGTCTCATCACACTGATGAGATTGTGCCATGTATGTTGGGTGGGCCTACAATGAACAGGGCATTTAATCAAGAGTTCTGTTTATGTTCAAATGTGTGGATCAATGCTTACATTGTTATTGATAATAAAGGGCCATAGGTGTGGCCCCTGGGAAGGTGGACCATACAGTCCCACTATGCTTGTACTGGAGGTTTATCTATCCCACAGCTATTACCCATCCCAAAGCTATTCCTGCCCATCCCACATCTATTACCCATCCCAAAGGTATCCCTGCCCATCCCACTGCTATTACCCATCCCAAAGGTATCCCTGCCCATCCCACAGCTATTACCCATCCCAAAGGTATCCCTGCCCATCCCACAGATATCCTTACCCATTCCACAAGCATACAAAGGCTTAAACCATTTCTAAAAGTTTCCACCAATACTTTATTTAATAAAATAACTGAAGCAAGTGTGTGAAGCAAAGATAATCTTTATTAATAACAAGCTGTAAAAGAAAAATGACCCAAGTCAAGTGTCCAAAGCAAAAATAAAGTCAACAGGTAGCCACCCAGTCTCTGGCACTCTTCTCGGTCACTCGGAGGTGTGCCCAGTCTCAGGGGTGAAGGGTCCAGGTGCTGTGGAGGTGGCTGCTACTGGAGTGCTGGTCTGAAGCGCCACTGGGGTGCCTGGCCCCGAGAGGACAACAGGGGACTGTGTGTTGAGGAAGCTCTCAGACAGCTGGCTCAGCCCCGTGATGTTGAGAGCCCCTTCCTCCATGTTGTGGGGTGTCAGCCCCAAGACCGATCACAGATGTACTGAGGCCGGGCTTGGCTGTGGGGTGGAGGAAGGAGCAGTCTGCAGCTGGGTGAGGACTGGCGTTGGTGGCATCTGTGGTGTGGGTGGCATCTGTGGCGTGGATGGCATCGGTGGCGTGGGTGGCATCGGTGGTGTGGGTGGCATCGGTGGCATCAGTGGCACCGGTGGCGTCCGATGTACATGTGCCTGGACTGGGAAGGGCTGCTGCCTGTGCTGCTGGACCTCCTGCTAGCCGTAGCCTTGGTAGGAGAGGGCCTGTGGAAAGCCTTGGAAGGGCAGTGACATCACCTGGGGTGGAGGAGCAAACCTGGACTGGGTGGGAGCAGGTTCATCTTGGTCTGGAGGGTTGTGAAGAAGATCGGTGATCCTGTCCTTCACCACCTGGTGTTGGAGTTCCGCCATGTTCATGAGGGTCTGGTTGACATAGGTGAGGAAGGGCTTTCGGTTGGAGGATGGGGCGTCGGTGTGTACCAGCTGAGGAGGAGTTCTACGCTGCTCCTGATGGTGTCTCTTATCTCCAGCAGGACAGTGTGGCTCTGTCCCTCCGGTTTGCTTCTCTGCCTTTCTGTGGAGGTGGAGCTGGGGGTAGATGGGGGTTGGGCTGTGATGGAAGTGCCGTCTCCTTTCTCCCACTGCATCAGGGGGTCCTCCACGTGGTCCGCCATGGGTAGTACAGCTGTCGGGGGGGTCTCCGTCGTTGCACGCTCCACAGATACCTTCCTGGACACAGGAGCTGACTCTCTGCCAGAAGAGGACTGGCTCTCAGCAGGCTGCCTGAGAGATAGGGTTGTGAGAGGGGCTGCTCCTCGGGGCCGGATCTCACCTTCCAAGAAGCTGCACTCGGCCAAGATGTAGGTCTCTATGTCCGTCAGCTTGACCACGGCCTGGCCAGATTTCTTGAGGTGCAGCTTCCCCTACCAGGTGTGCATGTGCTTCCACCAGCTGAGGAGCACCTCTGAAGTGTAGCCCAGGCTCTCCGCCTTCTGTCTCCAAGCAGCCTGCTTCCTTTTGGTGTCTCGATAGAGCCTGTGTCCCTTCCGCCATAGATACTCGTTCTCCCTCAGCCACTCCAGCACCTCTTCCTCATGTTCCTCTTCTATGTTGTTTTGCCTCCTCTCCTGTTCACGTGTCTGCCTCTTCCTCCCTGTGGCAGGGCCATATGGGCCCTCATCAGAGGGGCTTCGAGGTTGTAGGGGCTGCTCCTCCATACCACCACAACCAGAAGCAGCAGCAACAACAGTAGCAGCAAAAGCAGGACCAGCAGGATCAGCAGCAGCAGCAAGACCAGCAGCACCAGCAGCACCAGCAGCACCAGGAGCAGGACCAGGAGCACCAGCAGGACCAGGAGCACCAGCAGGACCAGGAGCACCAGCAGGACCAGCGCCAGCAGAGTAAGCACCAGCAGAAGCACCAGCACCAGGAGCAGTGCCAGCAGAGTAAGCACCAGCAGAAGCACCAGCACCAGGAGCAGTGCCAGTAGAGTAAGCACCAGCTGAAGCACCACCACCAGAAGCAGCATCAGCAGAAGCACCAGCACCAGAAGATCGAGCCCGGGCAGCAGAAGCCCCAGCAGAAGCAGAGTCAGGGGCAGGAGGTGGGATGGTGGCCCTGTCCCTCTTGCCAGGGCTGGCAGCAGATGGCAGAGGCTTCTGTTTCTTCCCCATGGTTGTTGGGTTGCTGTCTGGCTGGCTGTCTGGCTGGCTGGCAAGCTGTGTCTGGAAGCAGGTCTTTCCTCTGAATGGTGACCTCCTTGGGAGCTTTTTCCCTTTATATCCGTGGGGCTGACGCAATGCATCCTCCCCGCATGCACAGTGAACGCTAGGCATCCACTAGGCATCCGCTAGGCTTCCGCTCTGCATCCACTTCATCCGCTCGGCATCTGCTCTGCATCCGCTCTTTCCGTTCCGTGTCCTCTTTGCTGCACTCCCCCGGAAGCCTTGTGGATGTGGCATCCGCTCTCATCTGCTTCCATCCACTAGGCTTCCATGGAGCATCTGCTTTCCATTCGCCCTACGTCCTCCCCCCGTCTGTTCCTTTCCGTGTTGTCCGCTCTGGTTATGCAAATTTTTGCCCCTTTTGAGAGCAGATAAAAACGGATGGAACATTTTTATCATCCGCTGTGTCCTTTTTACAAACGTTTTGCATCCGTCGGCCAGTGTGACAGGGCCTTTACCTTATTGATGACTTAAATTTTCTGCCAATTCTTCTTTTTGTCTTTGTAACATATTCTTTGTCAAAATCTTTTTCTTGCCTTTGTTTATTTTCAGGCCAGCCACCTTGCCATATGCCACTATCTTTTCCAATAGTTTTGTTGCTGTTTCTAGAGGGTCTTCCAAAATAAAAGCCAAGTCATCTGCAAAAGCCTGCAATTTAAATTCTTCTTTTTAAATTTTCATTCCTTTTATACTCTTTTCATCTCTAATGTTTCTATTTAACATTTCCAGAGTTAATATGAACAGCAACGGTGATAGTGGGCAACCTTGTCTTGTACCTTTTCTTATATTGATAGAGTCTATTAATTCTCCCTCTATCATTACCTTTGCCATTTGCTTATAATATATGGCTTGTATTGCTTGAATAAATTTTCTGGCAAAGCCCATCTGTTCTAATAATAATAACATGAATCTCCAGTTCACATTATCAAATGCCTTTTGTGCATTTAAAAATATCAAAGACATTTGTTTTTCGGGGTGATCCTCATAATATTCCAAAGTGTCCAATATTACTCTCATATTATCTTTAATTTGTCTCTTTGTCAGAAATCCATTTTGGTCAGAGTGAATAAAATTATTTAAATATTTTTTGAGTCTCTCTGCCAATATTGAAGCCAAGATTTTATAATCTGCATTTTATAAAGAAATGGGTCTATAATTCTAAATTTGTAATGGATCAGTCTCTTCTTTTGGAATAAATGTAATACAGGCTTCTGACAATGTTTTAGGTATCTTCTTCTTTAGCATAACTTCATTCATGACTTTTAGCAATGGAAGGTTCAGCGATTCTTGTAATGTTTTATAGAATACCATATGGAAGTCCATCTGGGCCTGGTGCCTTCCCATTATTTTGTTTTTTAAGTGCTTGGGTTCACTCCATCATGGTTATATTGCTTTCTAACATTTTTTCAGTCTCTTTAGGTATCTTAGGAAGATTAGCATTCTGTAAATACTGTTTAATTCTTTCCTCATCAATATTTTCTTGCTCATATAATTTCCCATAAAAGTCTTGAATGATTTCCTTCTTCTCTTTACTTGACCTTGATCATCTATTAACTGCGGTATTTTCCTTGATTCTTTTTTCTTTCTCAGTTTGTATGCTAACCATCTACCTGGTTTGTTTGCATCCTCAAAATAATTCTGTTTAGCACTTCTGATTTTCTGTGCTAATTCTTCTTTCTCTATTAAACTCATTTTATGTTTAATTGTATCCAGTTTTAGCTTAATGTCTTTTTTCTGTGGCGTTTTCTATAGTTCTTTTTCGAGTCTTTTATACTCATTTTCTAAAGCTTCCATGGCTTGCCTTTTCCAAATGTTCCTTTTCCTTGTGTAGTCTATTATCAAGCTTCTAACATATGCCTTCATTGTGTCCCATACATTCTGAATTGAAGTATCTTCTTTTTTATTTTCTTTAAAGAAAAAAACCAATTCTTTCTCCATCCGCTGTATAAAATCCTTCTCCTTGAGAATAGTATTATTTAACGTCCATCTCGATATTCTTTTTTGTCCTTTCCATTTAATTCTCATTGGATTGTGATCTGCCCAAGTACTTGTTTCGATATTTGTTTCTTGAATATTAGATATTAATTCTGCTGAAGTCCAAATCATGTCTATTCTGGACCATGTTAAATGTCTATTTGAGTAAAAAGTGTGTTGTTTGCTTTTAACATTTCTTTCTCTCCATATATCTTTTAAATTTATTTCATCTATCATTTTTAAAAAAATTTGGGGAGAGTCTTCCTATTTTACTTTGTTGTTGTTGTTGTTGTTGTTGTTGTTGTTGTTGTTGTTGTTGTTGTTATATAGTCCAATTTATTGTCTACAATTCCATTGGAATCTCCCATCATAACTATATTGACATAGTCCAGTTCAATTATTTTCATGTGTAATTTTTTGTAAAATTCTTCTTGTTTATCATTCGGAGTGTAAATTGCAATCAAGAGTGTTTTCGTATTATTGTCCATTATTTCCCCCATTAATACTCTTCCGTCTTCATCAGTATAAATCAATTTTGCTGAAATGATCTCTTTGATATATAAAACCACTCCTCTTTTCTTACATTGAGTCAAAGAAGTAAATATTTTCCCTAATTTTGTCTGTATCAACAATTGTTCGTATTGTTTTTTAATATGTACTTCTTGTAGACAAATTATATCAAATTTTAGTTTCTCTAATCTGTGAAAAATTTTCCTTCTTTTAACAGCTGAATTAAGTCCATTTATATTCATTGTAATCAGTTTTTTTCTCTTCCATAATTATGCTTTATAATTAGGTTTGGCAGCTCTCGTAGATCTTGGTTCACATTGTTCTTTAGTCTCCATCGATCCACCTACTGTGCCTTCTTCTTTTTCAGTCTCCATTTGGTCAACTTGAAATTCAATTCATGAAATCTCTTTTTCTGCCTCCTCTCTCCTTCCAAAAAATTCTGAATAGAATAATTCTGCTTTCTCGATTGAATCAATTCTGTATCTCTGTTCTTGCCATGTAAATATTAACTCTTCTGGGATTGGCCATCTATAATTCACCTCTTTTTTCAATAGCATTTTAGTCAAAAATCGATATTGTCTTCTCATCTCTCTCACTCTTCTGGGTATTTGCTTTAAAACCACTATCTCTTTGCCTTTGCATTTCAATGTTTTCTCTCTTACCACTTGTAATATTTGTGTTTTAATGGCTTTTTTTGTAAATCTGGTATGAACTTCTCTTGGTAGGTTATTTCTCATCGTATATCTTGTAAAAGCTCGGTATACCTCATCCTCTATGTTTTGAAATATGAGATAAAATTCTGATCTGTCCATCTCCCATTTCTGTATCCAACTTTTATCTTGTTCAACCACTGTTAATCTGATATCAGTATCTCCAATCTTCTTGTCTCTTTGTTTATCTTCTTCTTCAATTTTTTGAAATCTCTCATCATACTTCACCATCATTTGTTGAATATTCTCCACCTTTTCATCAGTTTTCTCTGTTCTTTGCTCAATATTTTCTAGTCTCTTTTCAGTGGTATCTGATTTTATTTTAAGGTCTTGGATTTCTTGCATAATCATCTGTAGAGTCACTCTTTCTTGATCTTTATCTTGCTTTAACTTTGTCTGAATTGAACATTGTCCTCCAGATGGTGGAGAGGCAGAAGTAGAAGTTGAAGAGGCAGAAGCTATAAACTTCCTACTCATTTTAAACAATTCAGGATCTTCAGGTTCTTCTCAACCCTAATCCAATTATGAAATAGCCAATTATAATCCAAAATGAAAAATAAGAATGGTAGAGAGAAAAAACCAATAATAATAAAAAGAACAGGAGGAAAAAAATTATTCAGGTTCTTCTAAACCTTTATCCAATCAATAATTAGGTAGAAAGGAAGGAGAAGAATTAAAAAAAATTTAAAAAGAGCAAAAAGTAAAAAAGATTTTTTTCAAATATAAATAAATAAAAGTAATTCTTCAGGTTCTTCAACACCTTAATCCAATTGAAAATTTCCAAATAAAAAAAAGCATATCAAAAAACAAAAAATCCCGAAGAAGAAAGGAAAAGAAAGAATAAAATTTTGAGGCTTTCCCTTTAATATACAAAGGAAAGATGAAAATATTTCAAAAATAAAAGTTTTAAAAAGAAAAAATGAACAGTACAGCTGGTGGGGGTGTTGACCCAACTTAAGAAAAAAAAAACAAAAAACCACACACACTGCACTTTATTTAATTATCCAAGGCTCTTGTCATAGCTCTTTCCAAACTTCAAAGCCAAGTTTCAATTGTTGATAGAAATCCAGAAGAACACCTGCAGTAACACTCTTCCATGCTCTTCCCTCTACCTTATCATGTAGCAATGTCCTTGAAAAAGAATTTCAGTGCTTTCTTTCTCAGCTTTCTCAGCTTCGTCTAAGATATTTTCAAGCCTCTAGTTGGCAATGTGACAAAGTTTCTTTATTCTCACTCTCTCCCTCCTTTCCCAGACAAAAAGTAATAAAAGAAAAAAAAAAAGAATAGTTTGAAGCCCACGTCACACTGAACCAAGGGATGCAAAGAGGATGTAAAACAGACGTTTATTGACGTTTCATCCGCTCCAAAACTTTTGGGCTGCCCAAAACTTTTGCGCGGAAAATGTATCCAGTTCGTCCGTTCCACATCCACTACGCATCCACTATGCTTCCGCTACGCATCTGCTACGCATCCGCTATATCCGCTAGGCATCCGCTAGGCATCCGCGCAACTCCATCCACCCGGACACAGGGAGGAAGCGGAACAGATGCAGAATGGATGCAGAACGGATGCAGAATGGATGCCTAGCGGATGCAGCATGGAAACAAAGCATGTAAAATGGAAAAAATATTCGCAGAGGGGACCTATCTCGGATATTAAGGATGTCTAGAGGATGCCTAGAGGATGCCTAGAGGATGCCTAGAGGATGCCTAGCGGAAAACCTCTATTGCCTATAAAAAGGGGGAGGAACTCACATGGATCTCACTTTCAGACCAGCAGCCCAGCGGTGCAGACCTCTGCAGTCTTGCTCTTGTTCTTCCTCTTCCACAGCATCCAGTCATGTCCACCGTGGATTGTAACAAAGTCCTTTCGGCAGCCACCATCGTTCTGCAACAGTGCGAAGCCATCTGCAGGTTCTGTGAAGTCTACTGCGAGAAGAAAAGGAGCCACCCAAAAAGAGTCTAGATCCGAAGATGGTTCGCCAGAAGAGCAGAGGACGGACTGTACAACAAGCTGATGGTGGAGCTCAGGAACGAAGACACTCAGGCATTCCAGAACTTCATGAGGATGCCTCCAGCCATGTTTCACAAAGTTGTGCAGCAGCTGACACCCAGGTTGACCAAGGCAAACACCACCTTCCGGGCCAGCCTGGACCCTGGGCTCATGGTGGCACTGACTCTGCGCCACCTGGCCTCAGGGACCACCTACAGGAGCATGCAGTACAGCTGGAGGGTGCCACACAGCACCATCAGCATTGTGGTCAGAGAATTGGTGCAGGCCATCATCGAAGAATGCAAGGAGGAGCTCCTCCAGTACCCCTCCACTGAAGAAGGATGGAAGAAAGTTGCAGAGCAGTGGTATCAGAAGTGGAACTTCCCACACACCGTTGGAGCCATAGATGGCAAGCACGTGGCCTGCAAGGCTCCAGCCAACTCAGGGTCCATTTATTTCAACTCCAAGGGCTTCTTCAGCATCATCCTCTTCGCCATGGTCGATGCTGACTACAAGTTCATGTACATCGATGCTTCAGGCAACGGCTCATCTTCAGATGCCCAGGTATACAACGCCAGTCACCTCAAGGAGGAGCTGGAAGGCAACCTCATGGTGGGCTTCCCAGATCCAGAACCCCTGCCCAATGACACACAAGATGTGCCCTACTTCATCATGGGGGATGACGCCTTCTCCCTCACAACCTACCTCATGAAGCCCTACACCTCCAGACTCCTCACCCGTGAAGAGAGGATCTTCAACTACAGGCTGTCCAGGGCAAGGCGGGTGGTGGACAACGCCTTTGGCATCCTGGGCAACAGGTTCCAGGTACTTCTCACCACCATGCAGCATCGTCCAGAGACTATGAGGAGGATCATGGAAGCTTGCTGCATCCTGCACAATCTCATGCGCACCCGCTACCCAGTCTTGCAGAACAGGCTCGTGGACCTCCAACAAGGCAATGGGGACATGGAGCCTGGGGAGTGGAGGCAAGGGCAAAACCTGATAGACACTGACGATGTGCAAGGCCCCAACAGAGACTCACATGAAGCGAAGAAGCAGCGCAACCTCCTGAAACACTGGTGCAACTCCCCAGCTGGAGCAGTGGAGTGGCAAGACAGGATGGTAGATGCTTGTTAAGCCTGGGTTCCCCAACCAGGGTTAGGTAGGCAAGCTAAACAGAATGTGCAGCGTTAGTCAGATAGGCACACAGATAAATGAGTGAGCTAAGCTTGTATGTTTATTAACATACAGTAAAAATAACAGATACGCTTGTGCTATCAAGAATATATTTTATTCCAGTATAAGTTTATAGCATAGTCAAAAACAGTCCAATATTCATTTACCATGTAGTCAGTCCATTCAGGGATATTCAGTTAGCAAAGTCCATGTAGAATATCCTATTGTCAGTTCAATAAATCAGTCCGTTGTTGTCTCTCCCGTTCGAGCAATGCAGTCTTGCTTCCAAGCAGTAATCAGGGATCATCAAAGCCAGAGAGAGAGAGAGCAAGCTGTAGCCTTGCTACTTTTATATGGTTTTCATAACCACACCCACAGTTGCTCTTTTACAGTTAAAGCTGCATACACTAACTATGATTTATAGTTAGTATTTCACCTAAAACAGTTAGGGTGAACAATGTTATCCCTAACAATGCTTAATGGATGCTTCCTTCAGCCTGTCTCATCACACTGATGACATTGGGGCATGTATGTTTGGTTGGCCTACAATGAACAGGGCGTTTAATAAAGAGTTGTCTTTATGTTGATATGTGTGGATAATTATTACATTTTATTGATAATAAAGGGCCATAGGTGTGGCACCTGGGAGGGTGGACCATCCCGTCCCACTATGCTTGCACTGGAGGTTTATCTATCCCACAGCTATTACCCATCCCAAATGTATCCCTGCCCATCCCACAGGTATCCCTGCCCATCCCACAGGTATCCCTGCCCATCCCACAGGTATCTTAACCCATCCCACAAGCATGCAAAGGCTTAAACCATTTCTAAAAGTTTCCACCAAAACTTGAAGCAAGTGTGTGAATCATAAATAGACTTTATTAACAACAAGTTTTGAAACAAAAATGAGTCTCTGGCACTCCTCTTGGTCACTCAGTCTCAGGGGTGAAGGGTCCAGGTGCTGTGGAGGTGGCTGGTGCTGGAGTACTTGTCATCAGTTCCTCCAGAAGAAGAAGCAGCAGAAGCCCCAGCCCCAGAAGAACGAGCCCGTGCTGCAGAAGCCCCAGCAGAACCAGAGTGAGGGCCAGGGGGCGGGATGGTAGCCCTGTCCCTCTTGCCAGGGCTGGCAGCAGATGGCTGAGGCTTGCTGTGCTTCTGCATGGTTGTGGGGTTGCTGGCTGGCAGGGAGGCTGGCAGGAACCAAGGCTGGCAGCAAGGCTTGCAGGGAGGCATGCACCAAGGCTGACAGGCAGGCTGGCAGGGAGGCAGGCACCAAGGCTGGCAGGAAGGCTGGCAGGAAGGCTGGCAGGGAGGAAGACACCAAGGCTGGAAGGCAGACATGAACCAAGGCTGGCAGAAAGGCAGGCAGCAAGGCTGGCAGGCAGACCAGCTGGCAGCAAGGCTTGCAGGCAGGGTGGTACGAAGGCTGGCAGGGAGGCAGGCAGGCAGGCAGGCAGCAAGGATGGCAGGGAGGCTTGCAGGCAGGCTGGCAGGGAGGCTGGCAGCAAGGCTGGCAGCAAGGCTTGCAGGCAGACATGCAGGCAGGGCAGGCAAGGCTTGTCAATCCATCTGGCAGCAGGTCTTTCCTCTGAATGGCGACCTGCTTCCGAGCTGCTTCCGTTATATCTGCGGGGCTGACGCAGTGCATCCTCCCCGTATGCACAATTAATGCCAGGCATCCATTAGGCTTCCGCTGTGCATCCGCTAGGCTTCCGCTCTGCATCTGCTTCATCCGCTGTGCATCCGCTGTGCATCCGCTTCATCCGTTCGGCGTCCGTTCTGCATCCGCTGTATCCGTTCCGCGTCCGCTTTGCTGAGGTCCCACAGAAGCCTAGCGGATGTGCCATTCGCTCCCATCCGCTTCCATCCGCTGGGCTTCCGTTCTGCATCCGCTTTGCATCCGCCCTGCATCCTCCCCGCATCCGTGTTCTCCGCTCCGGTTATGCAAATTTTTGCCCCTTTTGAGAGCGGATAACAACGGATGGAACATTTTGCTCGTCCGCTGTGTCCTTTTTGCATCTGTTGGGCAGTGTGACATGGCCTTAAGGGAGCCTCTAACCTAAAATATTACAAAAAGCCTCTAACCTAAAATATTACAAAATCAAAAAAGAAGAGAAGAGAAAAAATAGATATGAATAAGGAAAAAAAACAGTCCAGTTAGCAAATGCAGAATCATCATAGGAATCCAACCATAAAAAACATAAAACAAAGCCTTACTTTGACACTTCTGTTTAAAAAACGTCGCTTATTCAGTTCTGTCAAAACTTTTACAGATTCTTTTTCCCTTTAGGGTGTCCTCTGAAGTCCTTTTAAGTCTTAGAATAATAAAAGAACAGTTCTCACCAAACCGACACACTTTCTCTTTCAACCTCTTCCATTCAGAGCTGTCCCAACTTCAGCAGCTTTGGTGGCTGCCTCTCTGCCTCTGGCAAAAGGGCTTCTCCTGGATCAACCAGGGACTTTGCGATATCCCTGGGATCTACAGGACGTGCCCTTCATTTTTCTCCATCTCTTTGGGATGGTTTGGGTCCGTTTGGACCATCCAGGGCAAAGATATCGGCTGCAATCTCAGACCTCCACGAATGCATGCAGTATCATCGAGACACCAGCTCCTCCCTTCCCCCTATTCTTATAAGTCATGTTGTTTGTGCATGTTAAACCAATCATTTTGTACCTTTTTATTTGCCAGGAAATTGGCAATTGTAAATGAAAATGCAGAATAATTATTTGGCATAAAACTAGTCAAAATAATTGTTCTCCTAAGAGATGATGAAAGTTCTATGTCTTTTCTGAATTAGTTTTTTGTAGATTCTTGACTTCAGATGAATAGTACAGCCAAATGTGAAGTAGTATGAATATGTCAATTTTAATCTAATTCAGGAAAATAGACATGTACTGGTTATAAAAATATAGATAGGCTAGCCTCTAATTTTAATATAACACCACAATATGTTACTGTTTCACTAAGCAGCACATTCAAGGAATATATACAAATACTAAATCTGAGACAATTAGAATCAGAGAGAAGAACTATCTGAAAGATGTATCTCTGTGAAAGGATTCAGTAATCCTTGATTTGTTGAAGGATCTATTTTGTGTCATTCTAAATTATCCATATCAATTCCACTTCTAATCCAAACATATACTGCTGATGAGCAATCTCTTAATTTAGTACTATTTATTTATCAAATTTAGATACCACCAATCTCACTGTCAGTTATTATATTATAATATTCTATTCTATTCTATTCTTATTCTTACTCTATTATACATACATACATATCACATTACATTGGCAAACTATGTCTATTTCTATAAGATAAGTGCATATATGAATACAAAATTACTCATGCTGTAAGAACAATAATAATAGTCGTTCATTAACAACTTGAAAATATTAAAAGATATTGAAACAATTCAAAATCTAACCACCATTATAAATGTAAGTATTAGAACAATCATAAAGCATACAACATATAATTAGTAATTTTTTATGGATTTGTGACTACATTATATGGTTTCAAACTTCCAACACTTATGATCCAAGTAATTATTATATGAACAGTGTCCTGGCATTGATCATTTCATTTAACCAATCTGTCATATATCTTAGTAAAAGCAGGCATATATGCACTGCCAACTTTTACAACCCTATAATTAATATGAGAAAAGATTTATAGAAGTCTAATTCTGATACTATGTATTGGGAAAAGTAATTGAGACTCTCAACAAAATGATAAATGATATTTTTTTCCAAACTGGACAAATCTTGAGAAGATTACAGTTTAACAAGATATGTAAAACAGGAGATGGTTTATTGAAGCTAAAACACTGAGCACTAATAACACTAATAAAGAATCATATAGAAAAGAAGTATAAAATAGCATCTTAAAAGAAACCAATCACAATGAATTAAGAAACAACTTCTTAGCTAATTTTCCAATTCCATTCTCAGGAAACAACCATATCTTAAAACTTTTCCACAAGAACATCAGGGTACAAACCATAATCTTGGGAGTTACAAAAAAGCTGAAATCAGTACAAGCCTGGTAATAAGATGAGAATTCATCTTATTACAGTTTAGGTGTTTGTCCAGGATGACATTTACAATGAAATAGACTACAAAAAACAGTGTCTAGAAAGGTCTTTTTTGTTCAGAGTTCTAAAAATTCTACCAGTTGTTTGGGCATCAACTATAGCATTGAAACTAACCTTTTATAATATGTTTTATGGTCAGTATCTAGACTGATATTTTTGTTGGCACTTTTAAAATACTGCTAGTATGTGGTAGTAAGTAGTAAGCAAAGCACTTATTGACCACTATAAGCACTAAGTGCAGTGTGGATTATTTTAAAAGGAAGATATAGGCTAGATATAATTTACAGAATTAACATGTCTATTGAATAAAATTAACTGTAACATCATTATTGTAACATCTATAATAATTTTACTGAAATAATTTGTCTTACAGGAATAGGAGTTTTTTAAAAAAAGTTAGATACACTAGGACAAAAGGGAATGAATTATGGCAGTACATGTGTTATTAAATTACAACATTTAATACTTCCAAGAAGCATATCAATTGGCGAAGAATATTAGGAGTTTATTTTACATATTAGATTTCTATTTAACATTTCTTCCAGGAGTACAAGGCGCAGATTAATCCTGCCTTCTATTTTCCCCCATAATAACCCCATAATAAAGTGAAGTAGATTAAACTGTCTTACTTCAGCAAACTCTGAAATATCATTGGTTTCTTCCTTTGAAGATGCAGTATGATTGACTTTTCTTCTTGATTACCAGGAAATACTTTACATTTAAAAGTTTTACAGATTCCAGATTTGGTGTGATCCCAAGCACATCGAAGATCGTCAGGCACAAAAGATCAGGACCATACGTGAAGTTCCTATTAAAATGATTTGTAACTACTCATGCTTATGCACAGTACTCTATTTAATCTCACACTATTTTGGCACTAGATAAGGGTCAAAAGAATTCAAAAGGAATTGAACTTAGTTCATTTGTGGTTATGATGACTCTAGGTTGATTCTTCTTTTGAATCCATCCCCCAGGTTCTCCCACTCCTTCTTCTCTGGAGACTTACCTAATTAAAGGTGCTTAGAACTTACCTTTTTTAAGAGGCAACTGAACTTTGTTTTTCCTTCAGAACTGAAAAAGTTTCTTGGATGAGAAGCAAAATGTCTTCAAGGAAAATCAAAGAAAGTCTAGTTGCTTCTTGAAAAATCAACTTTGGGATAACCTGGATAACCATAGACACATACCTATACAATTTGGACCTTTCCTGCTATCTTCTTCATTGACTTTGCTTGTGACAAGCAGGCAGAGAAAGTTTTAAATCTCAATCACATGGCCACAGGATGGTGCAGTCACTTTAAATATAAACCAGTTGCAAGCACCGAGATCTCAATCACATGACTGTAGAATTGCTGAAACAGCTGGAACTAAGAACTAGTCATAAACACCACGAAATTGAGCACCATCATAATTTTGAATGGTTGCTGATTGTATGGTCATTAATTGAAGACTACTTGTAATGTGTGTTCAAAGAGGTTCAAGTGGGCAGAACTCTAGTTCTTCATCCCTGTTCAGTTTATGACTTTCCTTTACTATTTTCAAAGAAAGGGGGGGAGTTTTATACAGAAATTCAAAAATAGCCATTCTCCTGGTACAGTTTCATTTCTTCAGTAAATAAAATATTTGCAATTAAGATACATGATAGCTAAATCAGACTGGAATAAATATAAACATTTAAATAACAGTTTCTTTTATATTGGAATGATAGGTTTCATTTCAATTTCACTGCTTTGTTCACTGCTAGTACTATTAGCTGCACAAATTGGTAACATCTCAAAGTTCACAATTGCCCTTTCTGGAATTTTTGATCTTGACTGATTGTTCTGATGCAGGCTCAGCTTTATCGGCAATTTTCCAATGCTGTTCTGCTATTGCTGAATGTCCAGCTCTCAAAACAGACATTTCTAATTTATAATAACATCGGAACTGCACCGAGTATATAGAGTATATCCCTTAAAGTTGTAACATTGTAGCCTATTCTGACCACAGATGAAACCATGTGTGACCTCAAAATGTTCAAATGATAACAGGATTTCACAGTGGAAATGCACACAGAAGATCATGGCATCATGGACCATTAGAAATACAGATGCAAGATACTGCTTAATATTTCTATTTATCTAGGATCTTTTTCTGAATAGATATGTACAAGTTCAATCTCTGCAGAGATTACAGAGTGGTACTCTGTAAAGTATTGCAAAGTCATATTTTTGTCCCAGTTAGATATGGAGCTAGCTGAAAGTCTTCATAAAATCACCTCAAAAGTAGTTTAGCAGGTAAAGTAAAAAAAATTGAAACAATTGAAAAGTGCTGAATTGCAAGAAGAAGAAACTTACATGGATATGATTAAGTTAGTGATTAATAGCTGTTCACACCCGGAGGCCTTAAAATGTGTTGGGAAATTTTTCAGTATTCTATTTCAACAAGAATTTCAATTTTAAAAAAGTATTTAATGAAATAGAAGAGCACTTGCAATACAATATATTTGGTGAAATCCTGAGTCTTTAGTCATTGTCTGAACCTGAGCAAGATCAGTTATTTCTTTAAGAAATAATCATTGTCATCTTTTATTTAATCCTCTCAAAAGAACACTGTAGAAATCTCTGTAATATTACTTAACCAATACTAAAAAGGCTAAATTCAAGAAGGAAATTTAATCTTCTTTTGGATATTACTTCTCATTCATCTATCAAAACTCATTGGAGCAATCATTATTTCCTTAATTCATCCTATTTCACAGTTGAAACTTTCCAAGAAAAAACTCTATGCATTCCATTTGATTCTTCTGAAGTAAAGGTAAGATATAAATCTAATGGATACATCATTGTAAGTGTAAAGCTGCAAAGTAAATTCATATAAAAACAATTTTAAAAGAAGCAGAAAAATCTGCAGTGGTAAAATATGTACAATACCACCTGAAAAAGTAAAGTATAGTATATGTACAGGATTTTAATTTAAACAATTGAGATTTTGAGAGATTTAAAAAGTTTCTGAGGATATTTTAAAATTGATCACAAATTATATAGAATTGTGTAATCGATACAAATTGTGGAGAATATTTAATTTTTGGAAATCCATGATACATGTGAACCAGATATGCAGTGATGCACTATAAATGCAGTCAGGGACATTCAAAAAATAATGTAACCATGACAGTTAATTAGTCTTTAGTTGGTATAATGTGAGATGTCTCCAAGATAAAACCAGTAATATGGTGACCAGACCAGATTGCACTATGCTTACATTGTTGTCCCTTATTTATTTCTATAATAGAAGAGAGATTGTATAAATATGCACACATACATACATTATGCATTATACATTAACATATGCATACACAGAGAGAAAGATAATCTCCAACACTGAACACTTCAACAAGAGAATAATCAGGGAAGCCATCAAAATAGAGAAACACCCCCATAACTTGAATAAACGGGACGATGCCTCCCACCTACCAGACATCTGGAAACTAGCCCTTATCAGCAAACAAGTGCCAGCCACGAAAACCAACACTGGACCCAAAACACACATGACAATACCACCATTCTCCCTCACCAGACTCAAACCTAAACCCATCCCATAGACAACCACCTTTCCAGAAACCAGACCATGGCTGCATCACCAGCGGCCACATATCCAGACCCCCAAACCAAGCAAACGGACACACACCATGAACACATATCCAGGCCTCAAGCTTGGAGCCAAACCAAAACATGGAACGTCACATCACAGCTACCTGCTCTGGATATCACATCACAGAACTCAGGAGATTACACCACAAAACCTCAGGATGTTGCAACACAGCCAACAACCCAGGAGATTACAGCACAAGATACAGGATGTCAAAACAATAGAACTCAGAAGGTCATCACACAGCCCATTATCCAGGTCATTACAATACAGGACGCTGATAGACATACAGCCAATACCTCAGCCACACATATTCTTACGAAAAAGCCAGGCAATCTGCAAACATCAACTCCATCAACCAATCAAGAAATGTCAACACAGCCAACCTCCCCACCAGTATATATAGGGAGATGGCAGCTCCGATCACGCTTTGCTCGCAGAAGCATGAAGCCGAAAGCACAAGCCTGAAGATGGCGAGTGGGACCCCATCAAAACATTGCCAAGATGCTCTCAATCTTACATGGGAAAAGACCCGAACACGCCAAGACCCATGAAAATCTATGAAAACAAATACGAGATTACTATGAAGATGCTTTGACATATACATATCTTACATGGGAAAATCTTACAAGGGAAAATATTACACGGGAATCTTACATGGAAAAAGACCCAAACACACATAGACTTCATACGAAAAAAAAAAACCTACATCTATATCTATATCTATATCTATATCTATATCTATATCTATATCTATATCTATATCTATATCTATATCTATATCTATATCTATATCTATATCTATATCTATATCTATATCTATATCTATATCTATATCTATATCTATATCTATATCTATATCTATATCTATATCTATATCTATATCTATATCTATATCTATATCTATATCTATATCTATATCTATATCTATATCTATATCTATATCTATATCTATAT
>BLBF01015134.1:25457-50972 GCA_015471245.1 Laticauda colubrina
CTGCCAGCCTCGCTGCCAGCCTTGCTGTCTGCCTGCCTGCCAGCCTCACTGCCAGCCTTGCTGTCTGCCTACCTGCCAGCCTTGCTGCCAGCCAATCTGCCTGACAGCCTTGGTGCCTGCCTGCCTGCCAGCCTTGGTTTCTGCCTGCCTGCCAACCTTGGTGCCTGCCTCCCTGCCAGCCTTCCTGCCAGCCTCCCTACCAGCCAGAAACCCCACAACCATGCTGAAGCACAGCAAGCATCAGCCATCTGCTGCCAGCCCTGGAAAGAGGGACAGGGCTACCATCCCGCCCCCTGGCCCTTACTCTGGTTCTGCTGGGGCTTCTGCAGCATGGGCTCGCTTTTCTGGGGCTGGGGCTTCTGCTTTTGGAGGAGCTGACGACAAGCACTCCAGCACCAGCCACCTCCAAAGCACCTGCACCCTTCACCCCTGAGACTGAGCGACCCAGAGGAGTGCCAGAGACTCATTTTTGTTTTATAGCTTCTTGTTAATAAAGTCTATTTTTGATTCATACACTTGCTTCATTTCTTTTTTTTAAATAAAGTCTTGGTGGAAACTTTTAGAAATGGTTTAAGTCTTTGCATGATTATGGGATGGGTTAAGATAGCAGTGGGTTGGGCAGGGATACCTGTGGGATGGGCAGAGATACCTATGAGATGGGTAATAGCTGTGGAATAGATAAACCTCCAGTGCAAGCATAGTGGGACTGTATGGTCCACCCTCCCAGATGCCACATCTATGGCCCTTTATTATCAATAACAATGTTGATCCACACATTTCAACATAAACACAACTCTTTATTAAATGCCCTGTTCATTGTTGGGCCACTCAACATACATGGCACAATCTCATCAGTGTGATGAGATAGGCTCAAGGAAGCATCCATTAAGCATCTATCATCCCATCCCACCGCTCCAGCTGGGGAGTTGTACCAGTGTTTCAGGAGGTTGCGCTGCTTCTTCGCTTCATGTGAGACTCTGCTGGGGCCTTGCACATCGTCAGTGTCTATCAGGTTTTGCCCTTGCCTCCATTCCCCAGGCTCCATGTCCCCATTGCCTTGTTGGAGGTCCACGAGCCTGTTCTGCAAGACTGGGTAGCGGGTGCGCATGAGATTGTGCAGGATGCAGCAAGCTTCCATGATCCTCCTCAGGGTCTCTGGGCGATGCTGCATGGTGGTGAGAAGTACCTGGAACCTGTCGGCCAGGATGCCAAAGGCGTTCTCCACTACCCGCCTTTCCCTGGACAGCCTGGAGTTGAAGATCCTCTCTTCACGGGTGAGGAGTCTGGAAGTGTATGGCTTCATGAGGTAGGTTGTGAGGGAGAAGGCGTCATCCCCCACATCTTGCGTGTCGTTGGGCAGGGGTTCTGGATCTGGTAAGCCCACGATGAGGTTGCATTCCAGCCTCCTCCTTGAGGTGACTGGCATTGTATACCTGGGTATCTGAAGATGAGCCGTTGCCTGAAGCATCGATGTACATGAACTTGTAGTCAGCATCGACCATGGCGAAGAGGATGATGCTGAAGAAGCCCTTGTAATTGAAATAAGTGGACCCCGACTTGGCTGGCGCTTTGCAGGCCACGTACTTGCCATCTATGGCTCCAACGGTGTGGGGGAAGTTCCATTTCTGATGCCACTGCTCTGCAACTTTCTTCCATCCTTCTTCAGTGGAGGGGCACTGGAGGAGCTCCTCCTTTTATTCTTCGATGATGGCCTGCACCACTTCTCTGACCACAATGCTGATGGTGTTGTGTGGCACCCTCCATCCGTACTGCACGCTGCTGTAGGTGGTCCCTGAGGCCAGGTGGTGCAGAGTGAGTGCCACCTTGAGCCCAGGGTCCAGGCTGGGCCAGAAGTTGGTGCTCTGCTTGGTCAACCTGGGTGTCAGCCACTGCACAACTTCGTCAAACATGGCTGGAGGCATCCTCATGAAGTTCTGGAATGCATGAGTGTCTTCGTTCCTGAGCTGCACCATCAGCTTGTTGTACAGTCCATCCTCTGCTCTTCTGGTGAACCATCTTCATACCCAGAGGCTTCTTGGCGGCCTCTTTTTCTTCCTGTAGTAGAGTTCACAGAGCCTGTAGATGGCTTCGCACTGTTGCAGAAAGATGGTGGCTGCCAAAAGGACTGTGTTATGATCCACGGTAGACATGACTGGATGCTGTGGAAGAGCCAGAGGCAGATGAAGGCTGCAGAGGTCCGCACCGCAGGGCTGCTGTTCTGAAAGTGAGATCCAGATGTGTTGTTCCCCCTTTTTATCGGCAGTATAGGTGTCCCTTTGCATCCTCTAGGCATCCTCTATGCATCCTGTAGACATCCTTAATATCCGAGATAGGTCCCCTCTGCGGACGTTTTTTCCATTTTAAATGCTTTTTTTCCACGTGGCATCTGTTCTGCATCCATTCTGCATCCGTTCCGCTTACTCCCTGCGTCCAAGCGGATGCGAGTTGCGCGGATGCGGAACTGATGCCTAGCGGATATAGTGGATGTGTAACGGATGCAGAATGGATGCGTAGCGGATATGTAGCGGATGCATAATGGACGAATTGGATACATTTTCCCCACAAAAGTTTTGGGCAGCTCAAAACTTTCTGAGCGGATGAAACATCCATAAACAGATGCTGGATGGATAGAGAGGAAGCAAAACGGAGGTAGTGAGTACATCGCGTTAACCAATGGATGGCAAACTTTTTTGTCTGTTTTACATCCTCTTTGCATCTGTTGATGAAGTGTGACATGGGCTTAAGCAAGAACGTAACCCCCCCAGTTTATACAGTTCTGGTTTGTAACATCTCCAGCTCACTTCCCGTAACCATTCCCCCCTCCTCCCCCCGTTACTTATGACAGCCGAAAGATGCAAACCAAAGGGAGAAAATCTTGAAGGCTGACAATATCACAATTATCTATATACAATTATAAAGGGATCTTAATCATTCTAGCTATTTCTATTTTTATTGTTAATCATATTCCATTTTTCCTTACTTTCCTTTCTATTTGAGAGCCATGAGTGGTTCCTATTAGTTACATGCCACAGATAACACAATCCAGTAACTAATCATGGATGATTAAATGCTTTTTTAATGGGCAAAGTTACAATTCTCTGTTACAGCTATCTCTGTTCTATAAACCCAGTACAATGACTGTTCTACTTTAATTTTCTTTGTTAATTTTATTTGGTTTGTCAATTGCTTACAAGATAATAGGTATAAGTAAAAACATAGTTATGAATACATGGATACATATAAGAAAGATAAAAGAAACAATAGGAGGAAAGGGGTGAGGTCAATAGTAGAAAGTCTAAGGTTAAAGTTTTTGGGATTTGGGGAAGAAACCATTTGAAAATATTTACAATATTTAAAAATATTTACAATATTTTTATGAGCTTCCCATGCGTATTTTCAGAGCACGTTATAAAAACCCTGGTTATTTTTCTTTCAAGTTAATTCCATCCAATAGTCATAGGTAAACTAATTTTTTTAGCGTATTTACTTTCTTTCTTCAACAAAAATAAAATGCAAAACAGAAAAACTAAAGTAATTTTTAATGATTAATTTAAATTTTATTTATTTATTTATTTATTTTGTCAAGCATGTATTAGATAACATGTGTAAGTATTAACATGATTATGAATACATGAAATGAATATGGATAAAAAGGAACATTAGAACAGGGATAATAGACACGTTTGTGCGCTTATGCATGCCCCTTACAGACCTCTAAGGAATGGGATGATATCAACAGTAGACAGTCGAAGATTAAAGTTTTTGGGGTTTAGGGAAGAAACCATAGAGTCAGGTAGAGTATTCCAGACATTGATCACTCTGTTGCTGAAGTAGTATTTCTTGCAATCAAGTTTGGTGTGATTAACCTTGAGTTTGCTCTTGTATTGTTATGGTTGAAGCTGAAGTATTCATTGACAGGTAGGACATTGCAATGTATGTTTTATATACCATACTTATAGGGCATAGTTCTAGATTTTCTAGATTTCAAGTCTGGTGGCATAAAGTATTCTACAATGAGTAGAAGAGTGGAGAACTCTTAATTGTACTTCACTAAAATTTTCAGGTGTGTTTTTGTGCAAAAAATAAATAGGATCTGAAAAAATGTATTTATTTACCTAACCTATTACTGTGCTATAAAGGGAAAAATAAATTATTTACCCAGGAATAGCTTTATTCTTGTTAGATTTGACATTAATGCACAAAAATCTCTCTGAAATAACAGCAGACTTACTTTAATTAAGGATCACTTTTTCAATGACACAGAAATTCATCTCGCTAACCCTGTTTACTTTTCTTCCCATAATATTAAGTACAAAATGCTATCTTATGTCAGAATTACTTGGGTAGAATTGCCTTAATAGTATCATTTGAAAAGAAAATAAATCATTTGATTTTCAGAGGGCTCAGTCTAATGACTTTTTAAAAAAGGGATAAATTCATTGCCAGGAATGAAAAATGAGAACAAGCTTCACATTAACATAATAATAGGTGTATTAGTGAGACAGATGGAGCTTTTAATGAATTGGGTCACACAACCAAAAGAAATTACTTTTAATTAATCTTAAGCATTCACTTATACAAAGTGCATTATACATTTTTATCTTATGAATTACTCTGTTTAGATATGTCTCATGCTTATAAAATTTAGGTGCCAAAGATTTTCATATTATTTCATATGCAACGATTACTACCAGTTTAAAGCCTGTCAAACTACACCAACGGATGCAAAGAGGATGCAAAACGGACAAAAAAGCTTGCCATCCGTTGGTTAACGCGATATACTCACTGCCTCCGTTTTGCTTCCTCTCTATCCGTCCAGCATCCGTTTATTGACTTTTCATCCGCTCAGAAAGTTTTGAGCTGCTCAAAACTTTTGCGCGGAAAATGTATCCAATTTGTCCATTCTGTATCCGCTACGCATCCGCTACGCATCCGTTCTGCATCCGTTACGCATCTGCTATATCCGCTAGGCATCCATTCCGCATCTGCGCAACTCGCATCCGCTCGGACGCAGGGAGGAAGCGGAACGGATGCAGAATGGATGCAGAACGGATGCCTAGCGGATGCAGCATGGAAGCAAAGCATTTAAAACGGAAAAAACGTTCGCAGAGGGGACCTATCTCAGATATTAAGGATGTCTAGAGGATGCCTAGAGGATGCCAAGAGGATGCCTAGAGGTTGCAAAGGAACACCTATACTGCCTATAAAAAGGGGGAGCAACACATCTGGATTCAGTGCCCCTCCACTGAAGAAGGATGGAAGAAAGTTGCAGATCAGTGGTATCAGAGGTAGAACTTCCCCCACACCACTGGAGCCATCGATGGCAAGCACGTGGCCTGCAAAGTGCCAGCCAACTCAGGGTCCACTTATTTCAACTACAAGGGCTTCTTCAGCATCATCCTCTTTGCCATGGTCGATGCTGACTACAAGTTCATGTACATCGATGCTTCAGGCAACGGGTCAGCTTCAGATGCCCAGGTATACAACGCCAGTCACCTCAACGGTAGGTTGGAATGCAACCTCATCGTGGGCTTCCCAGATCCAGAACCCCTGCCCAATGACACACAAGATGTGCCCTACTTCATCATGGGGGTGACACCTTCTCCCTCACAACCTATCTCATGAAGCCCTACACCTCCAGACTCCTCACCCGTGAAGAGAGGATCTTGAACTACAGGCTGTCCAGGGAAAGGTGGGCGGTGGAGAACGCCTTTGGCATCCTGGCCGACAGGTTCCAGGTACTTCTCACCACCATGCAGCATTGTCCAGAGACCATGAGGAGGATCATGGAAGCTTGCTGCATCCTGCACAATCTCATGCGCACCCGCTACCCAGTCTTGCAGAATAGGCTTGTGGACCTCCAACAAGGCAATGGGGACATGGAGCCTGGGGAGTGGAAGCAAGGGCGAAACCTGATCGACACTGAGGATGTGCAAGGCCCCAACAGAGCCTCACGTTAAGGGAAGAAGCAGCGCAAGCTCCTGAAACACTGGTGCATTTCCCCACCTGGAGCAGTGGAGTGGCAAGACAGGATGATAGATGCTTAATGGATGCTTCCTTCAACCTGTCTCATCACACTGATGAGATTGTGCCATGTATGTTGAGTGGCCCGACAATGAACAGGGCATTTAATAAAGAGTTGTGTTTATGTTGAAATGTGTGGATCAATGATTACATTGTTATTGATAATAAAGGGCCATAGGTGTGGCACCTGGGAGGGTGGACCATAAAGTCCCACTATGCTTGCACTGGAGGTTTATCCCACAACTATTACCCATCCCAAAGGTATCCCTGCCCATTCCACAGCTATCTCAACCCATTCCACTGCTATCTTAACCCATCCCACAAGCATGCAAAGGCTTAAACCATTTCTAAAAGTTTCCAGCAAGACTTTATTAAAAAAAAGAAATGAAGCAAGTGTGTGAATCATAAATAGACTTTATTAACAACAAGTTTTAAAACAAAAATGAGTCTCTGGCACTCCTCTTGGTCACTCAGTTTCAGGGGTAAAGGGTCCAGGTGCTGTGGAGGTGGCTGGTGCTGGAGTGCTTGTCATCAGCTCAGCCAGAAGCAGAAGCAGCAGAAGGCCCAGCCCCAGAAGAGCGAGCCCGTGCTGCAGAAGCCCCAGCAGAACCAGAGTGAGGGCCAGGGGGTGGGATGGTAGCCCTGTCCCTCTTGCCAGGGCTGGCAGCAGATGGCTGAGGCTTGCTGTGCTTCAGCATGGTTGTGGGGTTGCTGGCTGGCAGGGAGGCCGGCCAGGAACCAAGGCTGGCAGGAAGGCTGGCAGGGAGGCAGGCACCAAGGCTGGCAGGCAGGCACCAAGGCTGGCAGGAAGGCTGGCAGGGAGACAGGCACCATGGCTGGCTGGAAGGCTGGCAGGCAGGCATGCACTAAGGCTGGCAGGCAGGCATGAACCAAGGCTGGCTGGCAGGCAGGCAGCAAGGCTGGCAGGCAGGCTGACAGCAAGGCTTGCAGCGAGACATGCAGGCAGGACAGGCAAGGCAGTCGATGTGTCTGGAAGCAGGTCTTTCCTCTGAATGGTGACCTGCTTCCGAGCTGCTTCCGTTATATCCGCAGGGCTCACGCAATGCATCCTCCCCGCATGCGCAATTAACGCTCGGCATCCTCTAGGCTTCTGCTGTGCATCTGCTCTGCATCCGCTCTGCATCCGCTGTATCCGTTCCGCATCCGCTTTGCTGCAGCCCCCTGGCGGATGTGCCATCCGCTCTCATCCACTTCCATCTGCTGGGCTTCCGTTCCGCATCCACTTTCCATCCGCCCTGCGTCCTCCCCACGTCTGTGTTATCCGCTTCGGTTATGCAAATTTTTGCCCCTTCTGAGAGCGGATAACAATGGATGGAACATTTTTCTCATACGTTGTGTCCGTTTTGCATCCATTGGGCAGTGTGACAGGGCCTTTAGGTTTAAATTTTAAAATAAAAAGTAGGGCAGAAGAATCACAGAGGGTGAATTATTCTGTTCTTCCCACACTAAGAATTAAGAGGTTAGACCTAGATAGATTTGGATGGGGCACCAGTGGAAAATCCCAGTTATGGGGTTAAAAAACATCCCCAAAGAAGTCATGGAAAGCAGTTGTGTGATTTTTGGACAGTCTCTTACTGTCAGCCCATGAGGGATGTCAGTTCTGTACTTACTCTCCAACAAGGAATAAAAAAAGTGTACTCATTAACTCGTCTTAAAGTAGATAAATTCTGAGTGCAAACAGAAAAATCTGCAGAAAATTTCATTAATTGATATTTAATTATATTTTGTAAATGTATTATTTATAAATCATGCTATAAATATATGTTAATAATTTATAATAAATAAATAAAATTCTGAAAATACTAAATCTTGAGTTAGAAGGAAGAACAGAACATTATTTGGAATTCTAACCCATATTATAAACCAAATTTTACTGAGAAAATATAATTTATCTCTATCAGTACAGTAAACATACTCCATACATTTTCCCTCTGCATGATTGTAGTTTGGATCATCATGGTTCCGCTTTACAGTCTAAGATCTGTTTGCATGTTTTTGCACGCTTTGTTTCTTAATGAGGGTAATATTAATTCAGTTGTACCCTTTCTGGTTACTAATAAGCATTAGAACTGAAGTTAGGGCATTGGGTTGGAAAAAGTTACTTTATGTAGAAAGTAAGGAACGTGACTTTGATGGAGATAAAATTCACTACAGCTACATTGATAAGAAATTGTCCAGCTTCCCCGAAACTAGCAGGCAAATCAGATCCCCCAATTTCGATTAAGAGTGTTGCTTTTCCATTATTCAGGCCCTCTTTCATGTAAAGCAGGCATCCAACAATCCTTGCCATAAAGATAATTAAACTCAATGTATATCATTCTAAACTTGACTGTAAAAAATATGATTTCCTTAATAGAGTTGTCAAAGTCTGGAATGTTCTACCTGATTCAGCTGTTTCAGCTGCAAATTTTCACAGTTTCAGTCACAAATTGACTTCTGTGAACCTTACATCATACATAAGTGGTTAGTACTGAGGCATGTATAAGTGCACTAACATGCCTATCGTCCCTGTCATTATATTTTTATTCTTTTATTCTTGTTCTCATTTTTGTTTGACAAATTCTCATAAATAAATAAACAAATAAATAAATAAATCTTCTTCTCAATATTGTGCTCCTGACTTCAGGACCTTCCATGAACAAGTATATTTCTGAGAGTATATTTCTTTTCAGTCCTTTAGCAGATATTTTAATTTCACATATTCACATAAAAAGTCCAGTAAGAGTTTTTCTAAATCTTTGATAAAAAATAGAAGTTTGAGCAAGCTATAGTGACTTTCAGTCTTGATTCTATTGCTGATATCTTAGTCTGGTACCCATTATTTTATTTAAACCAAAGTCTTTACATTTGAAGCTCAAAAGTGCAAATTCAAGAGGGTGAAAATAATTGATTTGAAATACTATAAGAAAAAAAAATGATGGGGTAGCTTATTTGTCCAGAGTGAATATAAATCTATTCACCTGAGTCTCTTATCTCCTTTCCCTTCCTAGCTGTATGCTTTTGGATAACTATGCACTTCTTTTATATACACAGATTATTCCATTAATTTCACCAGATGAGGCAAGGTTGCACAATGCTATAAAAAAAGAATTGAGAGATGTGTGAACTGAATACAAAGCAAATATGGGAGCTCATTATGAGCAGAAGGATTCCCATAGTTAAAATACTTCATCTGAACCTGGCATAGTGGCATAAGGCCTGTCAGCACAATCTTCGAAATGGTTTGTCTGATAAAAAATCTGTTGAGCCAAGTCATGGCTTCAGTCATCAAAGAATTTGAAGTTACACTGACATGAGGTTTTAAACATAATCATGTGTAACACTGAACAATACATGAACTGCTTAATACAATGCAACTAAAAATGTAAAAATAGCTTTCATGAAAGTTATGATTACTATGTCAGACCTAAATTTCTAAACTACTTCTAATTGTTTTTCTAATTGGTACACTGAAAGAGATGGAAACTTTGGAAACTTGCTGAGTCAAACTCTCCAGCGTATGTATGTATGTATGTATGTATGTATGTATGTATGTATGCTGTTCAGCTTCCTTCAGATATTATCCCACGTCATTGTAGTTGTGCTTTTACAGTTGCAGCAACGTTTCAGCAGAATCTCATCTGCCATAATCAGGCTTCTTCATTGAGTTCGTCTCTGGGTCAGGCTATCACAGCTGTTGGTTTTAAATTTGAGGCTAGCCTACTATTGTGCCAGGATGTTTTTTTCTTCATCCTGATTGGTTGGGAGTCTTCATCCTGATTGGTTGGTTATTGGTCTTGGAGTTTGTTTGATTGGTATTTCTGGTTTCTTCTGTCTGTTTTGTGGCTTTGATTGGCTGGCAACACTGTGTTCCTATATTGGAGGCTTTCAGTGCAGCTTGGCTTCGAGTGAAAGGATAGCTATTATCTATTAGGAAGCTAGGTTTCATCTGGGTGCCTGGTTGGGGTGTTCTAATTTCATAAGTTCAAACTCTTGAAGAAACTAATGAAATTAGAACATGACAAGAAAGCCCCCAACAACTCACAACAACATCTGAAACAAGTAGTATATAACATTTCCAACAGAGAACTCACCAAAACAGAAACAGATGTCCTAACTAAAGGATTCAATTATGCCATAGCACCCCAAAAAATCCCCACAGAATCCATCATATGTGCAGTAGAATCCAGCCTAACCAAATTAAATACAGATGAAGCTGACAGAATAAGACACCAGGTTACCAACATCCTATGCACAAGCAAACCACCCAAAAGCAACTTGCACAAAGATGAATTCAAAGTGCTACAAACCCTGAAAAATGATAATAGCATAATCATACTCCCAGCAGATAAAGGAAATGCCACAGTAGTAATGGATAGAAAAGACAATGAAACAAAATTGACAGACCTACTCCAAGACTCCACATACAAACCTATAAACACAGACCCAACCACATATCTGGAAAAATTAACCAAGAAGAAAATTATAACCAGCCACATAAGCAAAGAAATCCAAGAGACGATCATCCCAAGAGAAAAATCTTCCAGATGCCCCAAACTATGCGGCCTCCCAAAAATACACAAAGAAGGCATACCTCTCAGACCCATAGTCAGCTCCAAAGGAGCACCACTACAAAACCTAGCTAAACACTTAGCAAAACAACTACAGCCCCATGCTGAAACCGCAGCTTCATATGTACAAAACTCAAACCACTTCTTAGAAATGATCAAAGATCTACACATGGAACAAGAAGATCTGCTTGTAAGTTTCGATGTGGTTTCACTATTCACTCAAGTCCTGATAAAAGAAACTCCCGAAATCATCAAAAATAAATACCAACCAGCTAAAGACTTTATGGAACTAACAGAACACTGCTTAACCAACACATATTTCATATACAAAGGAAAAAGATACAAGCAAATTGAAGGAGCCTCTATGGGATCACCACTGTCACCCGTCATTGCAAACCTGTTCATGGAAGAATTTGAATCCAGAGCCCTGGCTAATGCCACCCACAAACCCAAACTATGGCTAAGATACATGGATGACACATTTGGGATTTGGCCCCATGGAAAAGAAAACCTAAACAATTTCCTAACACACACACAAAAATCAAGTTCACCATGGAAACGGAAATAAACAAACAACTACCATTCCTAGATGTACTAATCTACAAAAGAACAGATGGCACACTTGGACACACTGTATACCAGAAGAAAGCACACACCGACCGCTACCTCAACGCCCAATCCCACCACCACCCAGCACAGATAAACTCCGTGGCCAAAGCACTAATCAGCAGAACCAAACACCTGGCAGACAAGACACATATAAAGACTGAACTATGCACTCTGACTAAAGTACTGACAGCCAACGGCTTTCACAAAAACAAAATCACCAGGTTGATCCACAAAAACACACTAAGACATAACAGAGACCTAGAAGATCAACAGACCTATGGAACAGCTGTCCTGCCCTGCATAAGAGGTACTACAGACAAAATCAGTAAGATACTACACAGGCATCACATCAAGACTGCCTTCAAAACAGACGAAAAAATAGCAGCCATCCTTAGAAACCCCAAAGATAAAATTGACCTGGAAAACCAAGGCATATATGAATTTCCCTGTGCATCATGCCTGGCCACATACATTGGACAGACCAATAGAAGAATAAGTACCCACCTGAATGAACACAAAAATTCAATAAAAAAGCTGGAACACATCTCCTCACTAGTCCAACACATGAAAACCACAGGTCACAACATCAACTTCAATGGCACTAAAACCCTGGCCACTATAGAAAACCCCAGCCACAGAATCATCAAAGAAGCCATAGAGATTGAAAAAAGACCTGACAGCATGTGTGTATATGTACAATACAGAAGACGAACACAATACAGAAGCCTGATGATGGCAGATTTCTTCCAGAAATGCATTAAGTCAGTAGTTGATAAAAAAAAAAAAAATGAGTTCCACTTGTAATAGTTATAGACTGCCACACAGATGTTTTTAGTCTATTAAGTAAACTCTAGAAAATGGAAAATAATATATTAAATAAATATAATTTCAACCATTAAACAGATCATAATTCCATATCAATACCTCTTGTAAAATCTGTGTATTCGAAACTGATTTTAAATATTAGGAAAAAAAGAAGTCTTAGACTCATTTTTGGGGATTGTTCTTGATTATTCTTTTCTAAATATAATGAACTACATGAACTGTAGTATGACTATTCCTACTTCATGGATGGCATGCTTAAGAAATAAACAGAATCCAAGGGAAGAATGTAATGACAAAATTAAAGTGTGGTATCCTTGGTGCTCTCTGAGCTAGAAATAATATTATCTAGTTTGGTAATGTCTGCAAAAAAACAACCAAGGTTTTTGCACATAGGATTTTGCAGTTCGTCTCTAAGCAACAAATATTCTCTTCAACTGGTAAAAAGTTAATAAAGACTAAATCAAACACTTTTATCTATCCTAGCTATTTTAAGATGAATTTGGATTTTGAACATACTTGTTGCCATTAGCCTCAATGAGAATGCTACTAATAAAATCTCTAATTTTAACTATTAGTTTAGTTTATTGTCATTGCATCTCATACAATGAAATCAAACACCATCTTCAGTGCACATCATGACCATGACTATGATAATAAACACAAACACACATCCTTCACCCTCCACACATTGAACCAAAAACCGCTGACACCGCACCAATACTGCACTATACAGCAGAATTCAATAGAGCCCTGGAATAGAAACTGTTTTTCAGCCTATTTGTCCTTTTTATTATTCTGTACCATCTGCCAGATGGTAATAGTTCAAAAAAAGGGTCCCCAGGATGAGATGGATCTTTGGGAATGTTTTGAACTTTCTTAAGGCAGCGGGAGCTATAAAGCTCTTCCAAAAAAGGGAGAGGGCAACCAATGATCTTTTGGGCAATGACATTAACCCTCTGGAGTGCTTTCCTATCTGCCACTGTGCAATTGGCAAACCATACAGAGGTGCAGTAAGTTAAAATACTCTTTATTGTGCAGCAGTATAAGGTCACCAGCAATTTTTCATTCAGTTGTTGTTTTCTGAGAAATCTCAGAGAGATTTCTATGCTGGGTCCTTTTGACCAGTGCTGCAATGTGAGCACCCCAGGTCAGGTCTTCTTTTATGGTAACACCCAGAAACTTAAAACTAGCCACTTGTTCCACTCAGTCTCCATTGATAAGCTAGAGTATCAGTCCCAGTGGCAGACAGTAAAAGTATCTGACAATCATTTATTGTACATTTGGAAGATTTACAAAAGAAAAAAAATATTATTATTTATACCATGAAAAAACACTACCAAAGAAATTTAGCCTGGGCTTTGTTTTATATTGCTGTCTATGCCCTTAATTGGGATGAATGGCATTCATAACTAAGAACCCATATAGTTTTTGATTAAATATCCTAATTATTTCTGTATCAAGAAAATTAGGTTTTGTATGATTTTTAAAATTTTTAAATTCTTATTGGCTATAAAATTATGGATTTGTACACTTCCGAAAGGATGTACTGACACTGAATGAAGAATTCTATATATTTTAAATAACACAATTAGGAAGGCACAGTATAATACATGTACCACATTGATTTCCTTTTTTTCCTATAAATCCTTAGAAATTTTACACTATATTTCAAGGAATGAGACAATTTTCTTTCTAAAAATAAGATTACCATATAATAGATAAAGAATTTCTCAGGGAAAGCTTTTGTTTCATATCCTTCTTAATCTAATGCAGGACTCGTTAAGTTTTTAGCTAGCAGGGATGTGATAGGATGGATTAGAAAATTATGAAAACTTCATGCAATTTTTTTATCTCAACCCTGTGATATCATGCAAGAATATTGAAATTATCCAAGAACTCACTATTTTCAGATTTTTTAAAAATACATCATTTGCTAGCTTTGCTTTAGTAGTGGCCATACTAATATATTTAAAATATTGGGTAGTTTGGAAAGTAGGATAAAAAATGGAAGACTCTTCAATAGCTGCTGTTGTTTCAGTAAGTGTCTTGCCTTTGTTAGAGTTGGACTCTGAGGGAGAGGAGGAACAGCCAACAGGGAATGGAGGTATGGCTCTGGAGGTTGTGGAGGAACCTGGGGAAGGGCAGAGGCTGGCTGGTCAGTCAGAGGAAGAACCAGGCCCATCCCCTCTTCATCCTAGGACATGCAGGGAGGAACAGAGAAGGAAACAACTTGGCTTACGAGAGAGGAAGTGGCCACGTTCCACCTCATTGGTTGCAGCTGGGGAGAATAGTATATAAGAGAAACAGTTAAAACACAGCATTGCCAGAAGCAAAGCATGTTTTATTTTGAGCTGAAGTTATCTTGGTTGACATCCTTCCAACAGACTGTGCCTTGTTATCTCCTTTAAGTTGGTAATTACTTATCCTGATTCATTGTGGAATTTCCTCATTGTATTTTGTTTTGGGTTTCACCTCTATTTGCTCATTAAATTTCACCTCTGTCTGCTCATTAAATTTGGACTGTATTGCTTTCTTTTCAAGACTATTTTTGAATAAGTTTTATCTCCAACTGAGAATTATTGAAAAGTGGAGCCAAGCACATTTATTTAAGTTTTAGATTTTGTTACGTTTGTGTTACACTCTGGGTCATCACAAGAAAGGATAAAATGGCCATATTTGTCCATACAAAGGAACATTGAATCCAATGGATGTTTAAAGATTAGTTTAAAGCTAAAGAATTTTAAAAAAGGGCCTGAAAGTATTTTTATTGTTTGGTATTTATGGGGGGCAAAGGGGGAGAAGGCAACCTGTCAGGTGAAAAGAGGGAGGAATAAAACATTGAATGTGGTCCAAGCCTCATCCCTTTTATACATTCACTGATTCCATACTCATGTACTATTATTTTCTGACTTTTTCAGTTTAGATTGAGAAGAATCATAATTAATAAATGAAAAAAATATTTCTAAAAGTCTTTTTCAAACTGGTAGGGTGTATTTTTGTTAAAATGTAGTAATCATTTAAAACAATCACAACTGAAATGATTCTCTAAATATGCATTCTGTTTTACACACTTTTATAAGCATATTTTTGGCAGTGCATATGTGAATATCCAATATTGAAAAGCTATCACTGCTAAGTAGCAAGAATTAATAACAACATCCCATATGCTGCTGCACTGCTAAAGATACTGTAATGCTATTGATTGCACCATTCCTTGGCAAGCTGGTTTGGCCTTCATCCATAGGCATCCACTGTGCTGACTGTACTAGCTCAGAGAGTTCTCCTTGATGGCAGTGGCCAACATCTCATTTATCATTTAAATGAAGACAGGCATTGATTGCCAACAATATAATTTCACCTACCACCATTGTACTTCATTATTGTCTGTATAATCAGTGGCTTCCCAGAAGAATTGATTCTGCTGATTCTCTGCAGTTAGAAATGTTTGATTCTGAACAAAAAACACAGAAAATTGCCATATGAAAAATACTTTTTAGTGCTGTTTCTAGAGGGTCTTCTAAAATAAAAGCCAAGTCATCCGCAAAAGCTTGTAATTTAAATTCTTCTTTTTAAATTTTCATTCCTTTTATACTCTTTTTGTCCCTAATGTTTCTATTTAACACTTCCAGAGTTAATATGAATAGCAAAGGTGATAGTGGGCAACTTGTCTTGTACCTTTTCTTATATTGATAGAGTCTGTTAATTCTCCCTCTATCATTACCTTTGCCGTTTACTTATAATATATGGCTTGTATTGCTTGAATAAATTTTCTGGCAAAGCCCATCTGTTCCAATAATAATAACATGAATCTCCAGTTCACATGATCAAATGCCTTTTGTGCATCTAAAAATATCAAAGACATTTGTTTTTTGGGGTAAGCCTCATAATATTCCAAAGTGTCCAATATTACTCTCATATTAATTTGTCTCTTTGGCAGAAATCCATTTTGGTCAGAGTGAATAAAATTATTTAAATATTTTTTGAGTCTCTCTGCCAATATTGAAGCAAAGATTTTATAATCTACATTTAATAAAGAAATGGCTCTATAATTCTAAATTTGTGATGATTAGTCTCTTCTTTTGGAATAAATGTAATATAGGCTTCTGACCATGTTTTAGGTATCTTCTTCTTTAGCATAACTTCATTCATGACTTCTAGCAATGGAAGGTTCAGCAATTCTTATAATGTTTTATAGAATTCTGCCGGAGGTTCATCTGGGCCTGGTGCCCAAAACATTATTTTGTTTCTTAAGTGCTTCGGTTCACTCCATCATGGTTATATTGCTTTCTAACATTTTTTCAGTCTCTTTAGGTATCTTAGGAAGATTAGCATTCTGTAAATACTGTTTAATTCTTTCCTCATCAATATTTTCTTGCTCATATAATTTCCCATAAAAGTCTTGAATGATTTCCTTCTTCTCTTTATTGCCGTGACAAACTTGACCTTGATCATCTATTAACTGCGGTATTTTCCTTGATTCTTTTTCCTTTCTCAATTTGTATGCTAACCATCTACCTGGTTTGTTTGCATCCTCAAAATAATTCTGTTTAGCACTTCTAATTTTCTGTGCTAATTCTTCTTTCTCTATTAAACTCATTTTATGTTTAATTGCATCCAGTTTTAGCTTGATGTCTTTTTTCTGTGGCATTTTCTGTTGTTTTTTTTCCCGAGTCTTTTATACTCATCTTCTAAAGCTTCCATGGCTTACCTTTTCCAAATGTTCCTTTTCCTTGTGTGGTCTATTATCAAGCCTCTAACATATGCCTTCATTGTGTCCCATACGTTCTGAACTGAAGTATCTTCTTTTTTATTTTCTTTAAAGAAAAAAACCAATTCTTTCTCCATCAGCTGTATAAAATCCTTTTCCTTTAGAATAGTATTATTTAACATCCATCTCGATCTTCTTTTTTGTCCTTCCCATTTAATTGTCATTGGATTGTGGTCTGCCCAAGTACTTGTTTCGATATTTGTTTCTTGAATATTAGATATTAGTTCTGTTGTAGTCTAAATCATATCTATTCTGGACCATGATAAATGTCTATTTGAGTAAAAAGTGTATTGTTTGGTTTTAACATTTCTTTCTCTCCATATATCTTTTAAGTTTATTTCATCTATCATTTTAAAAAAGGATTTGGGGAGAGTCTTTCTATTTTGCTTTGTTGTTGTTGTTGTTGTTGTTGCTATATAGTCCAGTTTAATGTCTATAATTCCATTGAAATCTCCCATCATAACTATATTGACATAGTGTAGTTCAATTATTTTCATATGTAATTTTTTATAAAATCCTTCTTGTTTATCATTCGGAGCATAAATTGCAATCAAGAGTGTTTTTGTATGATTATCCATTATTTCCACCATTAATACTCTTCCATCTTCATCAGTATAAATTAATTGGCTAAAATGGTCTCTTTAATATATAAAACCACTCCTCTTTTCTTACATTGAGTCAAAGAAGTAAATATTTTCCATAATTTTGGTTGTATCAACAATTGTTCATATTGTTTTTTAATATGTACTTCTTGTAGACAAATTATATCAAATTTTAGTTTCTCTAATTTGTGAAAATTTTTCCTTCTTTTAACAGCTTGAATTAAGTCCATTTATATTCATTGTAATCAGTTTTTCCTCTTCCATAATTATGCTTTATAATTAGGTTTGGCGGCTCTCGTAGATCGTAGTTCATGTTGTTCTTTAGTCTCCACTGATCCACCTACTGTGCCTTCCTCTTTTTCAGTCTCCATTTGGTCATCTTGAAATTCAATTAGTGAAATCTCTTTTTCTGCCTCCTCCTCTCTCCTTCCAAAAAAATCTGCATAAAATAATTCTGCTTTCTCGATTGAGTCAATTCTATATTTCTGTTCTTGCCATGTAAACATTAACCCTTCTGGGATTAGCCATCTATAATTCACCTCTTTTTTCAACAGCATTTTAGTCAAAAATTGATATTGTCTTCTCATCTCTCTCACTCTTTTGGGTATTTGCTTTAAAACCACAATCTCTTTGCCTTTGTATTTCAATGTTTTCTCTCTTACCACTTGTAATATTTGTGTTTTAATGGCTTTTTTTGTAAATCTGATATGAACTTCTCTTGGTAGGTTATTTCTCATTACATATCTTGTAAAAAGTCGGTATACCTCATCTACTCCATCCATCATCTTCTCTTCTGTTATTTCCAAAGCTTCAGCCAATATTTCTATCATTATCTCAGCTAGATTTTGTCCTTTTTCTTCCTCTATGTTTTGAAATCTGAGATAGAATTCTGATCTGTCCATCTCCCATTTCTGTATCCCACTTTTATCTTGTTCAACCACTGTTAATCTGATATCGATATCTCCAATCTTCTTGTCTCTTTGTTTATCTTCTTCAATTTTTTGGAATCTCTCATCATACTTCACCATCATTTGTTGAATATTCTCCACCTTTTCATCAGTTTTCTGGATATTAAATATTTGCTCAATATTTTCTATTCTCTTTTCAGTGGTATCTGATTTTATTTTAAGGTCTTGGATTCCTCGCATAATCATCTGTAGAGTCACTCTTTCTTAATCTTTATCTTGCTTTAACATTGTCTGAATGGAACGTTGTCCTCGAGATGGTGGAGAGGCAGAAGTAGAAGTTGAAGAGGCAGAAGCTATAAACTTCCTACTCATTTTAAACAATTCAGGATCTTCAGGTTCTTCTCAACCCTAATCCAATTATGAAATAGCCAATTATAATCCAAAATGAAAAATAAGAATGGTAGAGAGAAAAACGCAATAATAATAAAAAGAAAAGGAGGAAAAAAAATATTCAGGTTCTTCTTAACCTTAATCCAATCAATAATTTGGTAGAAAGGAAGGAGAAGAATAAAAAAAAGTTTAAAAAGAGCAAAAAGTAAAAATAATGTTTTTTAAAAATAAAAGTAATTCTTCAGGTTCTTCAACACCTTAATCCAATTGAAAATTTGCAAAAAAAAAGCATATTAAAAAACAAAAAATGCCAAAGAAGAAAGGAAAGAAAGCTGGTGGGAGGGTGTGTGTGACCCAACCTTAGGAAAAAAAAAACCCACTGCACTTTATTTAATTATCCAAGGCTTTTGTCATAGCCCTCTCCAAACTTCAAAGCCAAGTTTCAATTGTTGATAGAAATCCAGAACTCCTGCAGTAACACTCTTCCATGCTCTTTCCTCTCTCTTAGCATGTAGCAATGTCCTTGAAAAAGAATTTCAGAGCTTTCTTTCTCAGCTTTCTCAGCTTCGTCTAAGATATTTTCAAGCCTCTAGTTGGCAATGTCCCTTTCTCTCACTTTCCCAGACAAAACGTAATAAAACTAAAAAAAAAAGTATAGTTTAAATGAGCCTCTCACCTAAAATATTACAAAAAGCCTCTAACCTAAAATATTACAAAATCAAAAAATAGATATGAATAGGGAAAAAACCAGTCCAGTTAGCAAATGCAGAATCACCATAGTAATCCAACCATAAAAAACATAAAACAAAGCCTTACTTTGACACTTCTGTTTAAAAACTGCCGCTTATTCAGTTCTGTCAAAACTTTTACAGATTCTTTTTTCCCTTAGGGTGTCCTTTGAAGTCCCTTTAAGTCTTAGATTAATAAAAGAACAGTTCTCACCAAACCAACACACTTTCTCTTTCAACCTCTTCCATTCGGAGATGTCCCAACTTTAGCAACTTTGGTGGCTACCTCTCTGCCGCTGGCAAAAGGGCTTCTCCTGGATCAACCAGGGACTTTGTGATATCCCTGGGATTTACAGGACGTGCCCTTCACTATCACCATCTCTTTGGGACAGTTTAGATCTGTTTGGACCATCCAGGGGCAAAGATATCAGCTGCAATCTCAGACCTCCAAGATTGAATGCAGTATCGTCGTGATGCCAGCTCTTCCCATGTCCTTCTGCTGTACCATGACCAATCAACAGTCTTCCCTCACTGATATCTTTCCTTACTGATTTGCATATGAACTCATATTATTGCTGTATATTGCATATTGCCCCTGAAAGGCTTGGACCCCTAAATACCATCACTCACTTGTTATTTATGTAAATGTTTCTGATGTTTTCAATCACATCAATAAATTTTGTTATTATAAATTTTGTTATTATATATACTCCCATCAAGCCATGCCCACAGAACTGGTAGTAAAAAAAAAAAAAACTAATCCACCACTGGATTCAGTCCAAGAAAATGCCTCAACTAAAGTTGATGGTCCAGGACTGATTTTAGGGTTTTCTTCTTGATTTGAGTGTCAGTTTAGTAATATGTGCTGCTGCCTTTTATATTCTAGGAAGAATCTGGCATCCAGCCATTCCCTATTATATCAGAGATATACTGTATGTTTCTCATCCCCTATGCTGCCTTTCTTATAATTAAAACATTTACATGCATGCATTGAATTAACTTTAATACTGCCATCTGCTAGCGAGATGTACGGTATAGAAGTGCAGTGACTAGAGTTCTTCCTCTTCCATTTGTGAGATAAAATGGTCTTATGAATGACAAAAAAGTCAAACATTATTTTAAAAAAATAAAAGAGAAATACTCATACAGAGCAGATATTCACCTCACATTAATTGGGATCAGGACGGTAAAGCTGGCAATTCCTTAAAAAAAAACACTTTGAAACCTATAATGCTATAGGAGCAGCATTCTGAAGAGTAGATAAATTCAAGCAAGCTGCTATATAAGTACTGTGGATAAATCAATCAACTAGGAAGAAAACAGCCATACAGAAACTTCTAAGAAACCTTCATAGTCTTCTTTCCTCTCTAATCCTATTAAGTTTAACAAAAAAACATGGGAATGGAAGGCAAGTGCTGCCACTTTAAAATGATCTAATGTAGTCTCAGTGGATAAGAGAGTTGATATGGCAATAGAAATTGAAGGGTCATCAGAACATTGCTGCTACCTCAGAGAAATAGTGCCTATCTTTAATTTTCTCTTGAGTTAGACAAGTTTTGTCCTGTTAATGTCTAACAGCATTACCAATATTACTTCTGTCAGCCTTCTTGGCTTAACCTGAGCCTTTGTACTGACCCATGGGTTAAGTACCAGTAAAGCTTGTCAGATGTAGTACTTTCTGGGTTTAATAGAAAAAAATGAGTGGAAGTTCTTATATAATTCTAGTTTTACATAAGCAAAGGATTAGTTTCTTACATTAAATAATGAATTAAGACTTTATCTGGCTTCTCTAGGCAGTATAACAAATGTCAACAGCAAGAGTACATGAACCTCAAAAGACTCCATCTGGACAAAATGAGCATGCATATATCTTATTAATGAAGAAATTTGGATTGTGGTTATTTCCCATTAAAATAAATAATTATTTAAAAGTACTTAATCTTGGCTAAAATGCATACTATTTCTATTGCATAATTAAAGGGTCCCCGGTCCCTGGAAATTTCACAAAAATTGAACTTAATTTGGTTTTGAAAGTCAGATAGTATGCTGTTAATAACCCTTGACAATTCCAGTTAAGTGGATCTTTTAATGTTAAATCTCCATGCAAATTTTATTTTGTAGAATATATCTTATTGCTGTTGGATCAGGGTTTACAGTGGACATCAATATAGATAGGGAGCTTATCTATGATTCTATTTATGGCATTCTGTTTGGGAACAAAGCTATTTAACTAAATTCCATGTGACTGCCAACTGAGAGAACATGTTTTAACAGGAAACATGTGCAGATAGATATACAATCTATATCAGTGCTACATGTACTTGTGAGGTAGTCCATTATGTGTAATTTCTTATAAAACATTAAGAAATATTAGGAAAACCAGTGCCTGCTGCCATACTATTTCTTAATCTAATTCTGTAATATACCTATATTAAATGCAATTATTCACCAGACCCTCTGCCTCTTCCAGTAAACATCCTCATTACCATTCTGAATAAGGCCCACTACTGTTGTATCATCCACATACTTCATAATATGGTTGGTAGCAAACCTTCAAAAAACTGTAATAAACTTTCGATTACTCTCTCCCGTTTCATACTATAGAACAAGCTGGATCCATTATCACATCCAAATACAATTTGTGTCATTAACATATCATATTTGCATATGAATCAAATATCAATTAAAAGAAATATATGGAGAAATCTAATCTTATTTGAAATGGCAGCATAGTCTAGTTTTTTTTTCCCTATGTGCTTTACTATATCTTTCATCATAATCATGTTTATCTTAAAGGTTTGGGTTCTCTGAAATTGAATTATTATTTAACTATATATATTAAATTAAATAACATGTTCTTTAAATAAACTCCAAAATATCTTAAACAGAAATTTAATATTCAATATCAAGGCTTTTAGAAGAGGAAAAATCTTGTAGCTTTAATAGATTTGTTTACTCTCGCAATAAATGTGTACATTAAATATGAACTGCTATAATAGCTTCAGTAGTATCATAATTCCAATACTGAACTCTAACCCTCTCTTCCCATAGAAGATTAATATGACTATCATGATAAGTGAATACATGGTGTGGAAATTAATAAAGTTCATGTTTCTTTAGAACTGGATTCTAAATCTTCACTTGAAGAAATGAGATTTTTACAGTCTGTAGGTATGAGAGTGTTAAAGAGAAAGCCAACCTGGGGTTAGGGAGAATGAGGCATTTCATTCAAATGCATGAAATCGTTTAAGTCTAAAGTGCCAAAATATCTCTATCAATCCTGACTATTATGTATGTTGACTAGAAGCAATATCATTTGCTGTTCTACCTCAGGCATCAACAGATCTTAGATTAATCTTGAATGGATAGGAAAAGAGGAGAGATTACCTTGAGTTATCAGAACTGGAATATACTTCAAACTGACTGGTCATTTGGAATATGATAGCAAAGTAGCAGCCATGCTATTCCTCTATATATTAGATGTATCCAATTACATTCTGCTTATTTGCAAATAAACAAAATATTAGGGCTGGGAAAAGCATTCAAAAGAGGTGTTTCAAAAAGCATTTCTAGGACCATGGAAGCTGCTTACACTCTCCATATTTAATTAAGAGCCAATTTATTTTGCTGGGAACATAAAAAGAAGTGAAGCAAAATGCACATACTTATATTTGCAGATTTCCATGAAATAAGAGATGTAGTGTATTTATTACTTATAAAACATTTGTGTTTTTATGTTAATTGATTATGTTTACAACACACTGCAAGACATCAAGAAGATGATATACGATCTTAGTAATTTTATTTTCTGTGTGTCCCCCAAAATAAGGCCTAGTCTTCTCTTCTTTTGGGTTCTAAAATAAGCACTATGGCTTATTTTTGAAGGATGTCTGATTGTTTTCCATGTAAAGTACATGGGAGGCCCACTTCTGCTTGCTTGCATGGCCACAATGGTGCAGGAGGCTAAGTGATGTGCTGGTGCTGTGGCTACAAGTTGAAGCAGAACACTGGAGCTGCCCCATACACAGGCTTACCTCAGGGCCTCTGCAGCCAGGCCAGTCACATCCCAACATCTGCGTCACCTTGCGGCTGTGGCACCAGCACAACATTTGGCCCTGTGGTCAATTGTGGCCATCTAACAATGTAGAAGTGGGCTAGCAGTCATGTATGGTACTGCTGGATGGGACTGGTGGAGCTACCACTGTGAGGGAAGGCAGGTCTCAGGGTATATGTGGCCTGGCTGCGCAGGCCCTGAAGTAAGCTGGTGCAGGATGTGTGGGGTAAGTCAATCCCCTTGCCTTGCCTCGTGCTGCCACAACACAAGCAACCAGATGGAATAGGCAGGTGGCTGACTGCACAGATGCTTAAATAGGATTTATTTTGGGAATAGGGCTTATATTGAGCACAAAAAAACCTTGGTAGGTCTTATTTTTTGGATAGATCTTATTTTTGGGGAATCACAGTATATGCTCATATCCAGAATTTACGTTAACTTTATGTAAACTTTTACAAATAATTAATACAAATCAACAATCTAAGAGCAATGTAACCATTATATAGGAGTAACAATAACAATAACAGTAATAACAATACTGTTTATACAATAGAATTGAGAGTTATACAGTAGAATTTATAGCTTGTCTAAAGAGAATAGGAAAAAAACTGTTTTATACAATATATCAAAATGCAAACTATGTATATGATTTTATGAAAATATGTCTACTCCTAATATTATTACATAATATGCTAATGTCTACAAAATTCAAGTAATAATTTTAAAAGTGAATAAAAATATTCCTAGTATACATTTATGGGAAGAGAACCATGTTAATCTATGATAGCGAGAAATTAGGAGTCTGTTGGCACCTTTTCTAATTAACACATTTTATTGAGATACATAATTTATGAAAAGACATAAATAGATAAAGCTTATTCCTTTTATTAAAATGTGTTACTAGAAAAGCTAACAGACTATTGTTTTTTTCATGTATGCATATAGAAAACTATCTAGACTACTTTTCTAGTTCATATCTCTATGAATTGTTCAGGCTCATGATCTGTTTTATTCGATACTTCTTCAGGAAAATATCTACAATTGTATGAAAAAGTATTTTAATCCTTTTATAACAGACTACGCCATCCATTTCACAGTAAATTCCACAATTCTCTGTGTTTCAATTTTCTGTCTATAGTTTCAAATTTCTGTCTATAATTATTTTTTTTATTTCAAGTTGCTTCTGATTTTTTTAAAGAGTTTCATTCAGTGGAACTTGTTTGTTTGTATATATAGCTGTCTATCTGACACAAGTAATGCTGGGCAGTTTACAAGGATTAGTACATATAAAGTTCACAACAGGCACCCAAAAATAAACAAAAGCTCTACTCAGAGAAAAAAACTACATTGATAACAAAACAGTTCATCTATCCACTGACCCAAAAGCCTGAGAAAATAGTCAGGTCTTCAATGCCTTGCAAAAGGTTATCAGGATTGGGACAGCTTGGTTTTCTGAGGAGATGGACAGGTCTGCCATTGAGATAGGGTTTAATTGGGATATTATGAAAGCATATATCTGAGGAATAACAATAGTGTACACGGTGAAGAGAAACGAAGGGAAATGGAGACAACATAAATACTGTAGGAGATCAAAAAATTAGAAACCCAACTACAAATAAAACCACAGAATGACCAAATTAAAAGGGAAATTATTTTAGATAAACAGAAACTAAATATATTAGACCAAGAAGAAAATGCAGGAAATGTAAAATTTGTAAAACAAAATTTTTTTGAACATGCGAACAAACTGAGGAGGTTGCTGTCTTATAAATTTAAAAAAAGAGAGAAAAGGGATAATACAGCAGTTCCAGGATGAAGATGGGAACTTCGACATAATATGGAAGAGCAAAAAAGAATTACTCAAAACTATTTTGAAGGTCTCTACAAACAAGAAGAAATAGCAAAGGATAAAATAAGGCAGAATTTGAAAGGGGAAAGATGATAGCAGAAGAGAGAAATGCTAAATAGGGAAATAACACTAACAGAACTTGTTTTGTTTGGAAAACACACGAGGTAGACCGGGTTCCAACAACAAA